>JAODLL010076927.1:929-16036 GCA_026546735.1 Forbesichthys agassizii | reverse complement strand
CACATATATATACACATATACACACACAAAAACAATATTTATTTATATATATAGTTTTTATATATTATAAATATATTTTTTATATATGTATATAGTTATATATATATATACACATATATATATACACATATATATACACATATATATATACACACATACACATATATATATACACACAAAAACTATATATAATATATATATAGTGTTTTTATATATATATATATAGTTTTTATATATATAGTTTTTATATAGATAGATTAGATAGAGATACATACACACACAACAAACTGAAATGAGCTAAAGAGTATACTAATAATAATACTGATTGGCTAACCGGATGAGGGGGGCATGGCCCTTGTTGTTAGCCAATGAGAAGAAGCCACTGTGCGGGGAGAAGTCCAGGCAGCTGGTGCGGCAGAACCTCTTCTTGGCGAGCGGGAAGTTGGAGAAGACCTTTAGACTTGGCAGGTGGACCTGGGGAAGGGCAACCGACAAACAGCCATGTCAGATGGGAGAACCAGAGCGGCCCAGAAGCAGCCTGCCGGGCTGTGGGGGGGGGGGGGTACATTCAACCGCTGGCGCTCACAAATCGCACGGCGTCGTTCTCTTCCCGGGAGGCGATGGCCAGGATCTCAGACTGGGGGTTGAAGGCCATGGAGGTGGCTGCTGTCACAAGGTTCATGACTGCCTTCATAGGCGAGGGCTTGGCAAAGCTGAGGCACTCCTTCTGGGAGTAGATGTTGACTACGCCTGACTGGGAGCTACGGGGAAGGAAGATTTTAATGGTAAAAAAATATATATATATAAAAGCTTTCGTAGTGATCCAGCCTCTCATGCCTGTAAGTGGACTGAGATGCAAGTGTTTAGTGGGACATCTAATGACAGACATGATCACGTACATCCTTTAGCAACTCAAACAGAAAAAGCTATGCTCATTCTAGTATTCCCCCGGTCTCACCGAGCCTGCCTTTACTTCTTGAATGAGAATGCAAACAGCCAATCAAAATAAAATAGACTATACAAATAGTACAAACAAGCACAATCAGTGTTCACCTACCCGCAGGCAAGATACTGTCCGTTTCTAGAAGCAGCGATGGAGGTTCCCTTCACGCAGCCATCGTCCGTGAACTTGTTCACACACCTGCTGCTGCGCACATCCCACACAAACACTTCTCCCTCCTCTGTGCACACAAGCACGCGCACACACACAAGCACGCACACGGTTGTTTGTCCACTCCCTTAATTAAAAAGCCAGTTTAGTGAAAGCATGCGTGGAGCCGACTTACCGGACTGTGCAAAAATCTTGCTGCCGTCATGATTGAAGGCCACTCCGCTGGTGTTACCATTTATCTTCATACTCTGCACAATTTCCTTTGTCTGTAAACGAGGACACACACACAAAAACAATGAGCAATGGGTTTATTATCCTACCTGCTATAATCAACACACTTATTCTCCTACCTGCTGATAATCAACACTTATTTATTATCATACCTGCTGATAATCAACACACTTATTTATCATCCTACCTGCTGATAATCAACACGTATTTATTCTCCTACCTGCTGATAATCAACACGTATTTATTCTCCTACCTGCTGATAATCAACACACTTATTTATCATCCTACCTGCTGATAATCAACACACTTATTTATCATCCTACCTGCTGATAATCAACTTATTTATCATCCTACCTGCTGATAATCAACACGTATTTATCATCCTACCTGCTGATAATCAACACTTATTTATTATCCTACCTGCTGATAATCAACACGTTTATTTATCATCCTACCTGCTGATAATCAACACGTATTTATCATCCTACCTGCTGATAATCAACACACTTATTTATTCTCCTACCTGCTGATAATCAACACACTTTTTTATCATCCTACCTGCTGATAATCAACTTATTTATTATGCTACCTGCTGATAATAAACACTTATTTATCATCCTACCTGCTGATAATCAACACGTATTTATCATCCTACCTGCTGATAATCAACACGTATTTATCATCCTACCTGCTGATAATCAACACACTTATTTATTCTCCTACCTGCTGATAATCAACTTATTTATTATGCTACCTGCTGATAATCAACACTTATTTATCATCCTACCTGCTGATAATCAACACACCTTAAGCGTTAGGATGTGGAGGTAGCCGTTTGATCCCAGGAGAAGCAGAGAGTTCCCTTCCGGAAAAACAGAGAACTCCTTCACGCGGGCCTCTTCGAGACCTACGAGAGACGCAAACGGAACTCGAACGCAGTCCACCCACCACTTAAAGGGGAATGTTGTTTAGCAAGCGTTCTAGAGAATGACTGACTATGCCTTTAAGCACAGGCTAAATTCAATGTACTTGACACCTCCTAAATCATTGAGCACACCCCCCCTCCCGCACACACCTCTGACGGTGTAGACGGGGACCACACGGCCCTCCATCATGTCGTATATGTAGAACATCTTGTTGGTGAAGCTAGTCGCCACCACGGCCTTGCCGTCTACGGTGAACTGGGCCTTGTGGACGGGAAAGCGCTCCAGGTGGATGCTCTGGATCTTCGGGTTGGTTTTCCCGTCCACCTGGAAGATGATTTTACATTTTTACATTGTGAACTTACCTAAAAAATTTTACAAATAAAAAAATACTACATTTATTATGATTAATTTTGTCGCTGAAGTTTGATGTTGAAGGCACTCCATTCACTCTGCAACAACTTTACCTGGAAGAGCGAGACTGAATGGTCGAGGCCCGCTGTCATGACGACCTGTGCCGAGGGGTGGAACTGGACTGTAGTCAGCCTGACATTTGATGGGTTGCTGGTGTTGGCATGGAGACACGTTTTCACCTAATGGAAACCGCAAAGACTCAAGCAATCATACACTTAGAAACAGTCACATGAAGTCACACTATAAATGCATAGATTGTACAGAGAATATATGGTGATTAAATATGATTTCTCAATTCAAGAATAGTTAAAAAGTTGTTTTAAAACATTGATATGTAAAAAAAGAAAGAAATAATAATAACAATAATTCAGAAATGTCATAAAGTCCCTGGTGATGTTCTTTTGATGCTCAATAAAAATCCCACTGACCCGTAAGATCCCAGATGGAAGACTGTCAGAGGCAGTCACAAAGTTCCCCGTCTTCCTCAGCAGGTCATCATCATCATCCTCATCATCATCTTCCTCATCACTATCCTCTACTGAGAGTGACAGGCAGAGGTGAGTGGTTGTTTACATAGTCAGAACGAGTATATACACTGTATATATCCAGAGTCAACACCACTGAGGACGTTAATGGGCATCTGCTTCATATAAATCACATGAAAGCCCATGATATTCCACACAGTGCTGTGTGTACTGCACGTATAGCAGAGCTAGTGGACACAGCACATGTGCATGGTCACAAGGCCACATCTGCCGCTACACCACGAGGCCACGATCACACCGAGACGTGTCGCTAAAGGCGCGGCCGCTCCGAGAAGCGCGCTGTTAAACCCCCCGATCACAGAACGGCTGCCGGGGCCAACTGTCACATTACAAACATCGTGACTCCGCGGCTTGCGCTGAAAAGTTGGGGATGTTTTGACTTTTATGCGCGTCTAAAAAAAAAAAAAACGCTTAAAAAAAGTTTGGCGCCATAAAAAAAAGCGCATGCCAGCCGCGCTGTACCACAGGAAACGATGGTGTTGCTAGCGACGCGTTTCTAGCGACGCGTCTTGGTGCGATCGGGCCCTTAGGATGTAAACAACATCACCATGGCCAGGTTTAGAACCCTGTTACAACTTAGTAACGCCTGATTTTCACTGTTCCGTCCTCTGCTGTGCATCCACTGGTCTGAGGAACAACCAAGCGTCATAATAAACCCTGTTCACCTCTTTTTTTCCCTTTCCTCTTTGTGACCTTGACCTCAGCCCAGGACGGCGTCCCCCCCATAGCCTTCTGAAACCTAGAGGAGTCGGGGGTGGGGGGTTGAGCGAGGCAGAAGACAGAAGTTAAGATGGGAGAGAGAAAATTAAATAAACTAAAAGGGACAACTAGCATTTCTACTCACTTGTCCTTCATCCTCTGCTGGAGCTTTTGTTTCGTCATCGTGGACTCTGCCTCTGCTGTGGTGAGGTCTTTACGAAAGCGGTGTTTCATGTCCACCCTAAAAGAGAGACAACTGATAACTGAGGGGCTCAACAGATAAGTGTTAACACGCACGCTAGTTTCTGCTTCATGTATTTCATTACAAACCACCCGCTTCTTGGTCTCCATATTAAAACTGTCAAAATACATGTCATCCATTTGGCCGTACTACTGTTGATTAAGACAGCTCCAAGAAGGTACACTCCACTCAACAACAACTTTGTTACAGCACTCTACCTAGCTCACTGTTTATGTTTTCCCAAAAACAAAAGTGCACAATTGTGCAGTTGCTGTGGAAAGGGGAAGAGAGCTGTTTGAGCCAATAGATTCTAGTAGTACTAAGCAGTGTCCAATCAGGGCACAACCACATTGGAATTGGAAAACAAAATGTTTAACATGGAAATGAAGGGAAGAAGCATTAAAATAATAAAAAGGGAATTTTAACTAATTCCCATTCACAGAAAATGGTTTGACATACTCCTCTTCAAGGACGTCATCATCATCTGACCAGGCAGCTTTTCGGACTGATGGGAGTTCTAAGCGAGACTCGTTTTCCACATCTGAATCACTGGAGTCTTCTGGATTGTCTTCCAATAACGTTGAGCCTTTCTGTCCTTGATGCTGTAGTGACAGGGAGGTCTTAATATTGGCATGCCACAACACTTAACATAAGATAAAACAAGATATATAACCTGATACTCAAAGTAAACGTTTTAGGATTAAATGCCTTCATTGAACATTACCAACTCATGCAATGTGATGACTTGTTAATGCAGCAATGGTGAACTGCACACACAAACCAATATAGCCAGGTATGAAATGGATTACTGCGCATTATGAAAGATGTTATGACTGAAAGCTGATAGGAACCTTTCAGTACATGTAAGATAGTGATGTGAGGGAGTTGAGTGATCTGGCATGTCATTTTTAAGTAATGGTCCTACTGGGGAAAACAACACAATTGTACCTCGGCGAGTCTGTCCAGCAACTTATCCTCTCCTCCGAACACTAGATCTTCCAACAATCTGACAGATGCATCTTTCTCTCCAAGGACAGCTAACTTCTCCACGTTTTTCTGCCTTTTAACGGACTCTTCTCTGGGTTTAAACTTGGGTTTAACAGCAGCCCTCTTATTGGCTTTGGGTTTCTCATTCGTGACCGGCACCTTTATCATTTCTTCCATGATTAAGAAAACAAAATCAAAACGGGTTACACAAAAGTTACAAAACAATCAATGTTTTATGTTTTGCATCTGCCTCGTGTAGTTAGTCACTGTTATCTTCTCTCGAACATGTTCCACATCCGGGTTAAACTTGGAAATGACTTGTATATCTCAAAATACAACAGCGCCTACTGGTGTTCAGTTGTAGAAAACGTCATTATATTTGTCCATAAATTATGAAATAATACAATCTAAAACCTAATCAAACTCAATTTTATCTAAGAATTACAATATCAGCAGAAAATAGTATATTATCTGTATAGAATAATTAATACAAATATCAACACGACACTTTTGTTTTCCATTACAAATATGTATCATAATCGTTATCCTGTGCATGCTTTGAAATATAATTTATAAATAAATCACAAAATAATTTTAAATTGGGAACATGTCATTTCACTGTGATGTTGACATTGTAATCGTATTTCCAGAGCACCCTTTTGTTGACCCTCCAGGCCAGAACCCAATATACAGAAAACCTCAAACTTGAAGCAGAGTTCAAGCAAAAAAAAAAATTCTAGCTCTACATACATTATGTAACTATATAAGCAACTCAGCATGCTTAGCAAATAAACATACTTGATGTATTTCACACTAACTCTTTAATATCTGGAGTCAGGGGGGGAAGGTTACATTATAGACAAGGATGTTTGTGAGAAATTAACAGTAACCGGGGTTAAACTCTTGGATTTGGAAGCCAAGAAATACAAAGGTGAAATGCAGAAAGCATTTGACATGTATTGATTCAGCGCCAATGAATGGAATAGAGAAAAGAAGACATTAACAAGACAGAAGCCAAGACAGAGACCAGAGTAAAATAGGTTTATCTCCATTTTGAAATTGTTTAGGTATGATACTACAAACTTTTCATGTGAACCTATATTAGATGAAATGTTAAGTGCTATAATACCTATACCAATGACTAATTTATTATCCACGAGATGTTAAGTCACTTAAAAAAGAAATAGTTTTTTTAAAATTGATACAGCTATACATATCTTCAATTTCCAAGCTTTACAGCAAACATTTTATAAGGCAAAAACAAATGAACAAATTAATATAGATTTAAAAATTAGGGAATTGTAGTGTCTAGGAAAATTAAGTTTTTGTTGCTAAAATGACTGTTGACAGAAAAGCATAATTTTAGATGGAATACTGTCCATGTTCACAGCAGTGAATACAAGTGCTTAGACACATAATCTGAATACATTTTCACTTTAAAATAAATGAAACCCCAATCCCGACAACATTGTCAACATCATTAGTAAGGCTTATACGCATTTAAACACATTAAAATTGAATATTCTTTCAGTGCAGGAAAATCTTTTTAGCATCACTCTAGCTTGGTGGCTACTTCATAGGCGAGTTTGCAGTTCTTCATGTGTGACATATCAGTGCTTACATGCAAATCAGTGAAGTAACATTTTAATCCATTTTAAATGGAGGTGTATTGCAATCTGTCAATAGGGCCCAAACCCCTGGAAGGCAGGGGCAGATCTAAATAATAAAGGCAGATACATTGGACCTGCTGTTCAAACAGGGGCATTACTGGGCAATTTTGTAACAAGTTTAAAATGTCCAAATCTCTTAATATAGCGGAAAACAGTTGTCCCACTGTCAGACGAGAGTGGGCCAGTCTCCACTGTGCAGATACGGGGAAAAATAAAGACCTGAGTAGATGTCCCATTGACTCACACTGCAGGCACAAGCCTTTGGGGACCAGCTACATAGTAGGTCTCCTACAGCTCAAATTGATCCTAGGTTTTCAGATAACCCCCAACTAACCCAACCCAGACTACTGTACATATCCGTACTATTATCAGTAACTTCGAAAACATAGCGGAAATTCAAATTCCAAACCTTTAAAGTGGAGTCAGATGCTGGAGAAAGATTGTAGATATTCAACATAACACATAAAACACCTCTCCGTTCTGTCATAGGGTGCTCCCTCAGAAGCTCTGCCCCATTGCAAAGACCGGGGTAGCGTGTGGCTCAGCCTAAGCCACTAGTTTCTATTTAATGGCTGACTACATCTCCAGGTTGAAGTAGTCCTCTATGATGCAATGCCTGTTGCAGTTAGTGGTGTCAACATTCAAGTTACATCAAGCAAATCACAAATCAGATGTCAGTTGTCTTGCCCACTGGGCACGTCGTGTGCATGTGTGCACACACCCAACCAGCATTCCAAGACGTCTAAATCAGCCATCTTAAACACACTTCTGCCATTACAGATTCATTAAACACATTACGTCAACTTACGCTAATATGCACAGTAGCCAACTCCAGGCTAAAAGGTTTGAGAATGCACAATACTAATTATTCAGCATTTGACAATACTTCATCCTCTCTACTGGCCGTCATTATAGAAATGTGGATACCCCAGCTTGAAATGCAGGTACAGTAATAGAACAACAACAGAGCAGGTATAGAAGTCTGAGTGTGTAATAATTAGACTGTCCAAATAAAGAGAACATGCATCACTGACTTGTTTTTATAGCGATAAGGACAGACATGAAGTAGAGACTTTTCTTCCACAAGAGCCCCATGCAGAAACATAGAACTCAGAGAGCTTGATCATTGTTCAATCCTTCCCTTTACCACCCGTATTTGACCAGAATGTAGACCTGTCACGATAACGATTGTTGGGCGGTGGAAATAATTGCTATAAACGATACGGTCAGAATCATGTAAACAATGTTGGTCCGCTATCGTCATGACATTAATTCATCATTATGATTGGTTAAACCAATTTCATTGCTTGGCTAAGTATTAAAGCGAAAACAACGAATGGCACTTTCACATTTAGTCTTCCAAGTGTGGTTAGCTGGAATTATGTAGTCGCTGGGAAAAACACCTATTAATGAGGAACACTTCCTTCAGCTGTCAGTGTGTGTGTGTGTATGTGTGCGTGTAACACTGCCTGTGAGCAGGCAGTCGAAAGCACAGCAGCAGCAAAACATGGTTAACTTTCTCAGCAACACGCGTGTAAATACAAGAGGCAATATTATTGACCACTGATAACTTGTTGAGGTCGTGTCCATATACTGCACGTTAAGCCGATACAGTAACTATTGTGACAGGCCTACAAACATGGTACGTTCCTACACCCTATATCCAACCTGGGGCGAAGCCACTGACATTCCTACAAAGGGGGATATAAGTGTAAGGTTAGTAAATGTAAGTATTGCCTGTTGAAATCTAGTTGGCACTTTTAAAATGTTCCTCAAACAACAAACATAAAAGTCCATAGGAACATATAGATCTAGATTTTAATTTTTTTCCTAGTCTCTCCAATGTCCACATCTGGAAAGATGAATCCGCATGAATCACAGATAAAGCCATCTCTTCCTGGAGTAGTTTGTGGTTTCAAAAGCTTGTGGTTAACATGGAGAATAACACAGTCATTATCTTGTGTGATGAACTCTTGTTGGGATTATGTCTTGTAGTCATCTGAGAAAGTTGTCATTCATATATGAAACCAACTGATACCACATAAATTGTGTCCAGTTTTCCTTCATATTAAAAAGAATAATAGCCAGGTTCAGAGCAAGTTGACTTAGGTTCACAGTGGATTTATCCAACTCTCAGTTGAGAAAGTCAATCTAGCAACCGGAACATTCCAAACAAATGTCTGGCATCAGCGAAGCCAAGCAATGCTTTACGATATATCAGAACCTTTTTGGGATACCGCAGAGATGGCAAAGCGCACAAATTAACAAGCAAATAAAATAGAAAAACGTTTACACTACTGTAGCAGTCTGCCTTTCAAAGTAATGTGCCTTATATTTTCATACAAGGTCATTTTGATGACCAGAACAGGTAGACCACCTTAAACGGCGTCTTCGTAAGTGAGAGTAATTTCTCATTGTTTTCTTCATTAGTCTTCCAGTGTGTGGTCCTTGAATGGCATTTACACACCATGACCATTGGTCCTCCACACATTAAACGTCAGTTCCTCCACTTCAACAGCCCGTCCCTTCCCTCACCAATCCCCCCCGCTGAGGTCAGGGTGGCGTTAACGGCACACTGGTCAAGCGGTCTCAGCTGACCCAAGGACACCGGCCAGGGAGGAGGCGGGGTTTTGTAATGCCTCGGGACACGACGACGACCTCCAGCTGAAAATGCGTCAAGTGTGCATCTCGGTTTGGAGGCGTGTGCAGACGTCTGTTGATATTCTTGATTTCCTGCATGAATACGTGCCAAGTGTTAGGCAGGTATCTAGGTGTGTACTGATACGCGTCCATCTTAAAGTGCCTGCGTATCTGTATGCATATACAGTACAGTACGTTTGCATGCATAGGGCGCTTGTGTATTTGCTATGTTAAGTATGTTGTGAGTGCTTCTGTGTGCGTGTGTGTGCGTGCGTGCGTGCGTAGACGCTCGGGCCCAGCTGCGATGTGATGGGGTGACCCTGCTTATCTTCCAACAGGGGGCAGCGGAGGAGCTCCCCGTATCACTGAAACGACAAGAACAGACAAATATAATGGTAAGAGTGTGTGTGTGTGTGTGTGTGTGTGTGTGTGTGTGTGTGTGTGTGTGTGTGTGTAAATGTTATGCTGCTTCTCGGCCAGGGTTCTCTTGCAATAAAACGCTGATTAGAGAGTGCTTGCCTCTGTTGGCCTTGCTCGGGTAGATCTTGGTGAAATGCCGGTATTCGTCTGGCGGAGGGAAGTCGTCAAGAGGATGGAAAGAATACTTTGACTCAAAATCATCTAGGAGGGTTGTGGAGGAGAAAACACCATCAGTATTTCCTCAGCCAACAGGATTGTTAGATACCGATGACCAATTAAGTGAAATTGACCCATGTGCTTTTCTGACTTGTACAGTATTAACCAAGGCCTGACAACAATCGTGCCTTCACTATTAGAGAGACACTTGTTCCTAGGGATGGCACGATCCAATTTTTTTTTGTCCCGATACCGATACAGATATTAGCACTTTGGTAATCGTCTGATACAGAGTACCAATCCAATTCCAGCCTTAAATTAAGTTTTAGGTTATGTTACAAAAGTAAATGAAAGCTAATCTCTATTTTAAGACTTGGATGCATTTAATAAACCTCCTGCTGATAGTGTGGCCTGGGTAGATTAGACATGGCTGATGCTTGACGGTAGACATACGTGTGTAAATAAATTTAACTGGATAAGCCCCATGGATCGGTTACAACTCTCCAATCGTCACCGATACAGCTATTTAAGTCAGTATGGTATGGCAAATGCACAACTCCAGCATGAGCAGAGTGGCAGCATGGCTTTTGCTAAAAAAAACAAAAAAAAACTATAATTCCCCTCATCTCCTCACGGTGATTTAAGCCAAATTGTCAAGTCTACTCAGATGTTAATGTATGTTTACACAACAAGATAGTTTCCCAGACATGGACTAATCCCTAGTTCACAACTAAAAGTAACAATTCAAAGATCAAGGCCTATGTAACAACAAATACAACCGGCCACAATACCGTTACATTACACAACACGTGGTACTGCAGAACATGCAATGATATACGCCAATATGGCCAGATGAGGCCGATGGGACGGACAAACTTACCCACAAACGAGCGAGGGGTGGAGGAGGAGTGTCCGTTGCGGAGAGGAGGGGGAGGCGGGGGAGGGCCCGCGGGGGTGCGGGACGGGGGAGGAGGGGGCTTTCCTCGGGACGGGGGGTCAGAGGAGGAGAGGGAGGGGCTACCGTGCGTCCTGAATGGGGGAGGGGGCGGGGCCCTCGAAGTGGCCTGGCCCGGCACCGGAGGGGCTGGTGGGAGGGAGGGGGGGGAGAGAAAAAGAGAGAGAGATCATGGAGCCACACGCCCTGGAGTCTTTTAGAAGCATTAAATGTTCGTTAAAACTGACGTTTTGCATAAATTAACCCGTTATTTTGCATTATTTAAGTTTTGGATTGGATGTTTGTTAAAATCAATTGACTCAATAGACCCACAATTGACATTCGGCATAAATTAACATGATTTCATATTGACATTAGATTTTAGACTTCAAATCAACAGCCAACTTTAAAATAAACGCTGCGAGTCAAAACAGTAATTGCCTGGGATCTTTAAAATGCAGGTGTGCAGTTGTGCGTGTGCCCTGCAGTTTCCTTTGTAGTCACTCGGCAGTGCTAGACCTAGCTAAGATGCTATACATGCAGTAATGCAGCTGTGTCCGCTAGCAGCTTTGGTGTTTATCCTGCACGCAGATACCGCTACACATGCTAACGTAGCGGCGCTAGCTAGCAGCTCATACTGCACCCCGCCCTACCTGCTGCTCGTCCCGCTACACATGCTAACATAGCGGCGCTAGCTAGCAGCTCATACTGCATCCCACCCTACCTGCTGCTCGTCCTGCTACACATGCTAAAGTAGCGGTGCTAGCTAGCAGCTCATACTGCACCCCACCTTACCTGCTGCTCGTTCCGCTACACGTTAAAGTAGCGGCGCTAGCTAGCTCATACTGCACCCCACCCGCTGCTCGTCCCGCTACACATGCTAAAGTAGCGGCGCTAGCTAGCTAATACTGCACACAGGCGCTTCACACCCTACCTGCTGCGCGTCCCGGCGGCTCCCTGGCTGGAGGGGTGGGTCTGTTGTGACCCTGCTGTGAGGGGCTGGGGGAGGCTGGAGGCGGTGGAGGAGGAGGGGGCGCGGGTCCCCGGGTGGGCGTGTGGCCTCCCGGGGAGGGGGCGGGCCTCTTGCTGCAGAGGGAGTTGTGTCTCTGGGGCAGCTCGGGCGCGGCCTCCGCCCCGCCGTTAGTCCCGCGGTACGGGGGAGGTGGCGGGGCCAGGGAAGAGGGCGACGCCGCCGCAGAGGAGGAGGGGGAGAAGGTGGTGGTGGAGTTTCCTCCGGAGGTGGGCGGCCGCCTGCCATTGGCCGGCGACGGCAGGGGTTTGGCGGGGAGGGGCGGGGTGCCAGTGGGCGTCGGAGGGAGGGGCTTCTCCCTGTTGTAGGTCGAGGAGGAGGGCGGGGAGGGGGCATTGCCTCGTCGACAGAGAGGCGGAGGAGGAGGAGGGGGGGCGGAGGAGGAGTGCTTCATGCTAGCGGAGGAGGAAGAGGAGGGCGAGCTGGCAAGGTTGGGCAGCGAAGGCCGCTGGGGCCGGGCCGTCTCCGTGGGCGACGAGGCCTGAGGGGAGGGGCTATCTACGGCATCGTCGTTGTCGTCGTGGCGATGGACGGGCGGGCGCGGAGCGGCGGCGCGGGTGGAGGGGGAGCGGCCGACGGCGCCATCTAGGAGGAGACAGACAAGTCACCATGGTAACAGGAGTCACATCGGCGTCTCACTCACGTTAACACGGGCTCTTCACGTTAAGCGAAATCGGGACGCTACTCACCTCCTACTGGCCGCAGCTTAGGGACACCCCCCTGGAACAAACCTCCGATTGGTGGAACAGAGCCAGAGGGGCTTCCTGCTCCACTGGATCCCGCAGACCCGCTTCCCTTGGACTCTGAGAACCACAACCATGGAGCCAATGAGTCAGGATGTCAAAACCACTCTCTCACACTATCACTGCTTCAATCACGCTGGTATGAAGGTTTTTAATTGAAGAGATGTTAATGGCACCATGGTGAGTTTCTATGTAATCTCTATGCATCACGAGATGAGATGAAATGCCATGAGATGCGATGCGATGAAAACAGTAAAAAATTATGAATTCTTTACGGTCCCAGGCAGCTCCGTTTGACATCAAAAGGATAGCAAAATGTATATAGACAAACAGTTGTAAAACATCAATGCACAAGCAATAACGCCACTGAATTATTAGGACTACACAACCATTTATGAACAAAACTACAAATAACTATTACTGGAAAACTGGAAGACAAAAATACGTAAACAACTACAATCTTGCTATAGATCGACTAAAAGAAAGGCTGCTCTGGGAAAAAGTAGAATCCTGACTATCTTGATTAAAGTCAAGTCTTAAGCAGTAGCAGACAGCTCAACTGTAAAAGTATTTGAAACAGATTATATTTGAGCATCAGATTTTTTCAATATTGTATAGTGTATGACCTCATAATACTGCCATCAAGTGTTGGGGTGCATAGAACTGTCACTCTAGTTCCACATTTTAATTTGAATAAAACCAAGCCAGATGTTATCTTAGTAATGGCAATAGCCTTTAGAAAGACAAGCAAAACGAGCAAAACACGCTTTTCAGAGTGTTTAATAAACACATGCACAACATAAGGCTTATCAAGAATGTTACATTTGATCTGCAAACATAGCCTCTGTGTAGGATGATTTGTTGTAGCCAGCTGATCAGCTACCTGTCTGCATATATTTGTACATCTATATTGAATAAACTATATTACTTTTTTATTATGAATTACAAATTTGAATTCACTTGCAAGTTTGATGTTTGCTGATAATAATGGTATACCCCTAAATATGTTGATTAAAAATCCTCCACAACAAAAAAACTGAAAAGAACATAAGACGATCTAAAACAAATAGCAGCATAATAATAATATTAATACTTAATTTTTTTAAATAGCATATAAAATAGACAGGGAGTAAGTATAAGCAGCAGACAAGCCAAACAAAACAAACATTAATAAGATTTTTGTGAACCAATATGAATGAAAGAACAAATGTATGCAAAAAAACAAAGGCAAATATTCATAAAAATGCTGATATGGTATGTGTGGTTCAGCAAAGATAAATGAATAGGCAATTCTAACAAGTAATCTCATTCCTTGGGCATGTGGGTTCATGTAAAGTAAAATAATTTGATTTCCTTCCTAGGATAATGTTGTCACTTTAATATAAGCGCTTGTAGGAAAGCATTCTGAGGGTAAGACGGTAACCGTGTAACTGTGGCATGTTCAGTAGGACAGGACAAGCAGTTAACCCCCGGTTATGCACCTTGCAGCGCTACGATATGATGAAAACGCTCGTACACTGTTGTACACCGTTTCTACAAAAAACAACAACCATCATTGACTACTAGCACCTTTAGTCATAGCGAGGGATCTTTTCTAAAGGCTATGAGATAAGGATGTCACAACAACAAGATATTTTCTCATAAAGTCATCCTCCAAAATATGATTACAGTTAAGAATGAACTAAATTAAGTTGAATAATAAAGCGTTATGAAAATAAAGAGGGGTTAATCATGTATAACGATGCCGAATTGTTACGTTTACTATCATATATTATTCACAATTGCTATTCATTTTCTAATCTTTCCAAATGTAAGTGCAAGACTTAACTGCACCATGTTTGTCAGGCATCCTTTGAACAGCTGGCTATAACAGCACCCCGCATTGTGCATACAGCCTATGGCAAAGTGTAATATGCGGCCTTACGCTGTAGCCACACGGGCGCGCTCCTATTGCTGGTCACACTCTTCTGTTCCTCTGAAGGTGGTGCTGGTGACGCCGGCGGCTGGTGTTTTTGTTGCTGGTTTAAGTATTGGTATAACCGAATGTATGGGTGGTCTGTTGGTGTTGGTGTTGGGGTCTTACTCTCTAGCAGCGGGGCACTGCGGTCGCTGACCACGGCCGCTTTCCTCAGCCTGGTGCCTTTGCAGATGTCAGTGAGCAGGGCACCGCGACCTTTGGCCTCGTCCCGGTTCAACTTGGGAGGTGTGGTGTTGGCCTGGGGCAGAGTCAGGGGGAGCAGTAAAGAGGAGACAAGAGGGATGTTTAGGCTATGCGTTGTAGTAACGATAATCATTACTATTTTGGTCAAATCACGATTATTTAATACCATTTATCATTGGAAAGGTGGTGCATTTTCTTATTT
>JAODLL010076916.1:0-16036 GCA_026546735.1 Forbesichthys agassizii | reverse complement strand
TTCTGAGGGAGCACCCTATGGCATCGACTGGATTTCTATATTATCAATAATGTAGTTATCCGATTAATCGAAAAAATGATCGATTAATCGAAAAAATAATCGATAGATTAATTGACCAAAAAAATAATCGTTTGGTACAGCACTAGTTAAGTTTATATTTGCTCTCTTTTATTTAAAAATACATTTTTACTCAATTTATTTGTAAAAGGCACCATGTACAACATGCATAAACCTCAAGAGAGAGGAAATATATTTGTTACCAGATTTATCTGAAAGCTAATCTCCATCTGCGGCCCCTGAGGAATTAAGTGTTTCTGGTAGGTTTTTTTGCAGCGAAGTCACACATTAGCATTGCTGTGACAGTTTTCCACAATATAGAAATCGAAATATCGCCTTGCTTACAGTATCACAATTATATTGCAATATATCAAATTGTGGCCCCTGTATTGTGATATGTATCGTATCACCAGATTATTGCCAATACACAGCCCTATTTTACAGAGTAGACTACAGTTAGCTTCCTGACGTCTTCCTTGCTGGGATACTGAATTTCCACACTGTGCAAACATGTCATGTGTAGGCTACCATGACATATAGCTCTGTCTCTAAGAAGGGGCAAGTGAATGTGAACATCTTGGTGCAGCATCCATGTAAATGGCCTATATATGATTGGTAACGCAACCGGTGTATAGACAGACCAGCTGATTGCCGATCATGGCCAGTCAAGGTGAAAACCGTCTGATTCCAGTCACTGGCCTATCGATCGGTGCATCTCTAAGAAGATTATCTAAACACGGTCCACTAATGAGAACCTGAAATCAGTGATGATATAATTAATTCCAGCTGAATGTGTTGAGTGGTTGATTTAAAACAGCTTTGGGTTGCCAGTGTGCCTTTTTAGTTCAATGGAGTGCTGTGCTTACCACTAAAATGCTGGCTTCCATTCCACCCCCTTCCAAGTTAAGTACCTTTGAACAATTGGTATGCAAGCTAACAGCTCTCTTCACTACCATTAACCACATACCTGTGATGCTTGGGCAGTGTAATGATGCTTGACTCCAGCACCCACACACTACTTCTTAGTGCCAAACAGCCATCCTCAAAGGGCAGAGTACCGCTGTCCCGTATGGATGGGCATATCTGCTCTTATCTATTTATTGAGTAACTGCATACAAATGCTGTAGTGTTAGGCTAATACTAGATATTATTTTTCTCTATTTATTAGTTGTTTGCTTGTGGTTTCCTCTCTTGTTCACCTACTGTATGCATTGCTATACAAAGCAGCAGAGATCTATCACTGTAATGAGTTGGTAACAAATGCTGATAACAAAAAGTCCTTGGCAGTAATACGTTGAAAATGAAGCTCCCGTGGGGGGGACTTGCAAAGATCATTTATCCCCCGTAGCCATTCAAATTTTGCCTGGTCCTGTCATCATCTCATTTCCTTGAGTTTGATTAGATCCCTGTTGTCGTTGGTAGCTGTCACACAATGTGATTAAGAAGTAAATGTAGTCATGTAATGACTTGTATAACACTTTTAGAACTTTTCTGCAAACTTATTGTAATTTTTAAGCAATGAAGTACGTTTGTTAAAGGAATCTATTTCACACAAAATATTGAACCTTTAACCATGGAGACTTGCATTACATTTTTAAGGGGAGCATGCCAACACTGTGCTTTTAATAAAGGTATGTACTTACTAATACAGTATTATCTTTTACTTCTTTTGCCTAACAATACAGTTTCAGCTAATTCAAATAATTTTAACAGACTATTTATAGTCTGTTAAAACAGTGTATTAAGAGGTGAGACAGAATAATATAACCAGAGGCACATAAACACACAGAAAGGTATTGGAGATAATGTTATACATTTTTGGGCCAAAAAATGTGTTCATCCTCACAGCAACCCAACGACACCATGAATTCTTTTTAGAGTGAGGGAGGCCAATAATGTGAATGCCGGGCGCAAATACCTTAGCATGAGATATTACATGTGGCAGGCCAATTTCCATCCCTAGCAGGTGCAGCCCACTCGTTCAGCATTTAACTTTCACTTATGATTGAAAAGGATTTTTCAGTGAGTCGACTGGTTCTCCCGTCAGGTTAACTTCAGCAGAACTGGCACCCTTCCCACAAGTAATCTGGTAAATATGGAACACTCACTTTAATCACCTAAGGTTCGTCCTCCACTAAAAAAATCCACCCGAGCTTTCGACAGTGTCGGCATGATCTGCGCATTAGGTTGGGTGACTTGTTGGGAGTTGTACCTCATAGGAAATCAGATCTCTTTGCTGTCGATGAATGCTTTAAGCACTGTTGTCAGGAGTGCTTGATTGGATTGAAGAGCGGCCCGCTCAATGCAGGTAAACGTTGAGTAAAATATGTTATCGTCGGCATGCCAACGCCAAGGCCATGTGGGGTTATACTATCATGGCCAGCTTGCGGTCTGACACCTTCTCTTCTCCTCCTCCCTCTGTTCTCTGACGGAGACAGGCAACGTGGAGCAAAGTGAAGCTGCACAAAACCCGCGACAGCATCTCATTATCCACTAAATAGCGGCAGATTAATTACAATGACAATGACAGATGGCTTGTTGCCGGATCATTGCAATGAGGCCCAGGGGAGGGGCAGATACATGCAGGTAACAGAGCATTGGCTCAGGTGTACGCTGTGCTTTTATAGAAGTCCCAGCTGATGCGCACCAAATTGTTTTACAGTTCTGGGTAAAAAATGAAAAGTCAGGATGACAAAGTATAGAACATATGCTGCTTTATATTTATCGTGGGTTTTCTTAAGGACCATTGGTGGCTTTTGGAGTCAGTACTTTGTCAATGCGTTTTACTGTTTATTCTTATTCTTTCATTATTTTACTTTAGGCTATATTTTTTTTGACTGTCTGCAGTGTCTACAAAGTGTACATTACTATGAAGCATTTCATTACCGTTCATTGCTGCTGAGCTGTCTGTTTGTAACCAATAAAACCTTGGATCTTGAAATGTAATCACACCTATGGGTCATCCTCCACATCACACAAAGCAAGGTAAGGCAAGGCATGGTAATGAAACACATAAATACATGTGCCCTGTTGACAGTAAATGTTAAGACGTAGACTCTAGAAAGCTCACAGCGTAAAGGGGGGTCAGTTATCATTTGACAAACTGTTGAATAGAATGCAAATGCAAAGGTCACTTCACTCTACTGAATTTCTGCATCAGCCGAAGGATCGCACTGCTTTTCCATTTCTACTGACGGGCTTGTAACGCGTTCATGTCTTACAACTCCCCGCTGACATGCCACTGTGGCCTGTTGAGTAAGCAACTATGCGGAGAGAATTACAGGCCACTGTTTGTGTGTGTGCCTACCATCACTCTTTTGGGAGGTTGTGATGTGAGGGACAGAGAGAGGGGAGTGGGGGAGAAAACATTACCGTATAAATAAAAAGTAATCAACAAAACTTTGCCAACAGCAATGCAAGAAAATCAAGCAATATAATGCAAGGGCAAGCTGTTATTGGATTTTCTAAAGTCAGAGTATGGTTTAATGTAGGATGTCTTTAACCTACACTACGCCAAAATGCATTACATTCCTGTATGGAGCTGGCCGAGTCGGCCTCGGTTTTATTTTGAACCCAGTGTTACAAAGTTAGCCTGTATGTTTGTGTCACGATGCAATATATCCTACAATATAGGACTTGCAAAATGTATGGCCGAATCACAAAACCAGTGTCACATCGATATTTTTAATTGAATAGGACACATTATGCCCCTTTTCCACGTCTTGACACAGTTCAGTTCCTTGAGGTCTTAATACAATATCTGTGATGTGAAAATACAATATAGATTTTGAGCCCTTACAAGCACCTACAGTATACATATTTGGCTTCATTGACTTTCCATGGTCTCTCAATGCTACATCGCTGCTAGTCTCTTTGAATGCTAGTGAATCCAGTGCAAGCAAAAAAAGCAATGGTGAATATTTGCAGAAGTAGTTCTCAATTCATTGTTGGAGATAGTCAGTCAACATATTGTCAAGCATAGCACAATGACTCCCTAAATAGTAAAAGCTGTATTACAAAAACTGCATTACTTTTCATGTTCATCTACCTGCATATAGACAATGTGAATTTTTATTTCATTTATTTTTTGTAAATCAGTTTCCTTTTACTGTAAACCAAACTAACTTTTTGGCTTGAAGTATGAACACTTTGACCAAAATACTAATCAACACATGATGCTGAATATGTGAATAAATTAGGCCCATATCACACTATGGGGAGATACAGTATAAAAAAGGAGAATCACTTTAGTAGTGACCTTTTTTGCAAACTTTAGTTTGCATAAGAAAAGCTTCTTTTTTAAATTTTTTATCAATGACTTATAACAACCTGGTGCATTTTTTTTTTTTGCATTTAACACATTTTCTGTATTCAGCGAAAGCAAAGTATTGGGTGAAACCATGAGAGTACATTCAGTTTGGCCTTTCATAAAATGTCCATTAGTTTCCCAAGCTCAAAGCACAAGGATAGAAAGATAAACAACACTAAATCCTGACATTCATTCTAGAACATAATGGGATACATATAATGGTTTGCAAAGCAAATGCAGACGATGTTCTGTATATTATCCATTTGTTAATATTGCAGTCTGTGTGTGAATCCAGTGCTTACTCCATTCCTATATATTTGGGCCACACAGCACATTTTTAAACAAATTTGTTTTTATAACACTTTAGTAACAAAAAGGTTTTGTGAATTTTGCCCATTTAGATTAATGGTGACAAAAAAATGTATAGAAAATGTGTCCATTTCTAAAATTTGCTAATGTGCAGCAGTTTAAATCAAAGCGACAGAGGAACTTAACACTTAAACCTCTCATGGCTCCTGACACAAACAGTATCGCTCTGACGAAACACTGTGGGTAGTACATCTTCTCTGAGGCTAGATTTATTCTGACATGGTATCAGTTTTCCATGAAAAACCAAAACAAACAACTACAAAAAATAAAATGTGCAATCCTACTCAAACATGGTCACCAGATTACTTTTTCTGTTTGTGCTGTGCGAGTCGGACAGTGGGGGGATATCAGGACAGCACGGAGCGGTCCTTCACACCTCATTGGTACTGGTGCTCGGTAAATGAAAAATAAACACAACATGGTGAACACACACGGATTAAAGAGATTAAATACACTACTTGCTGGAACACAGAGCTGTCTGTAAATAATTGTTAGTGTTAGGAACCAATTGGGTTTTGTTCTGTGATATTTTACAATCACTTAACTCTCAGGACCCCTCTCCCTCTCCTTTGCTATATTCTGTCCCTCTGCAGCCCCATTGTCGGTTGATCTCGGGTGCACTGCTGAGTTAGTTGATGAGGGTCTTTATTGACTTTGATCAGCTTTAGCAGTGGGGATCATAGGCACGTTTATATTGTGTACTATAGGAGTGTAGAATCTCTATATGGCTCCAACATCTGAGAAGAAAATCTGAAAGATTTTGGAAAAAAAATCTAATTTCGATTTAAAAAAAATTTGTATTTAAGATTTAAGTTCAATATGTATGTAACATATTTAAAACATGTTATGGAGCATTACCATATGAGATTGCATCAAAATATTAACTGCTCTATACTCAAATGAAAGATGAAAGCATAACGATACAGGATTAATTTCTTTAAGCATGGATTTATTGCATTTTAAAACATCAGACAACAGTGCACCTTGGCAATTTTAGACTTTTTTTTTATGTGCTCAATCACATCTATATGCCATTTCAGCATCCCTAAAATAATGAATAAAAATAATTAGGATTATTATTTACTGAAAAATATTTTAGCTCTCTAACGTTACATTTTCGAACTTGGCTTGCATGTAAATCGCATACTTTGTGTTTTCCTAATCACATAGGTTCAAATCCCAATTTCGGTTTGGAAACGATTAATCGTTCAGCCCTACTGGAGACCCACGCAGCTGTGGAGTTGAGCCTCCTACTCTACTGGAGCTAATACAACTAACTCTAAGTTGTTTAAAGTGGGCTGAGTCATCATAAGACTTGTCCTTTACTGAAAGGCCGACCTCATTATACCAATGACTGGCTTAATCACTTGTTATACCCTTTTCTATAGCCTTAAACCAGCTAATATTAATTATTAGTACATGTATTTTCCATTGCCTTCATTGTGGCTCTGCATTTTCACATTCAGTGCTGGAGTAGGCAAGCCAGAGGGTGTGATCATTTGATATTAACATTTATATTATCTCTATCTGCACAACCTGCTGAGACTTCACAGCCCTAAATTAAAATGTATCATGCTGAGACATAGCACACATACTGTACAGCAATTTAAACTGCACTTTTCTCAGATACGAAATGTGACTGTTAGAGATTGCCATTGAAGCCACATATCCTTAATGTCCTCATCTTGTGCTGTGCTGTAGCTATTAAAACTATATATTGGACCTGAAAAGAGAAAGAACCCCTTTATGATTGCACCATAGTCAATAGTTTACATGGACAATATTATTCCAATTGGAATTGGGTTAAAAGCCCAACCCAAAAGAATATGCTCCATATATACATCAAGATCGGAAGAGAAATGGCCAACCAGATTCTACATTTTTAGAAGCAGAGAGGTAGTATAGCCCGTTCCATGACCTGATTAAAAGAATAATTCTACCGTGTAAACGGTTATACCTGATTACTTCCTGGTTGTGTTCTAGTGCCCATGTTTGGTGTGGTACCGGTAATCTATTTTGGCACAGCCACTATACAATGCATAGACTTATTATAAGAATGGTACAAAGTCTGGACAAAACAATTGAGTGAACGGGAGTTAGTACGGTGATGTCATCTGGAGCCGTACATTTCTTACACAAGTAGCCTCACTCTACTCACAGGCTACCTACAACTAGAAGATAGCCGGCTTTAGCCACATGCTAGCGGGGCAAGTTACATTATGAGATGGATAATGTGTGGCTTGTGTGCATGTTTAACATAAATTCCGATAAGTTGCGACAGCACATGTAAACACCAGACCCGATTAGGTGACATCCTATATAAACAGGTAACCCGAAATCTTCAATCGTAAAGATTCAATTCGAAAAGACAAAAAAGTGTCCATGTAAACCCAGCTAGTACTGAGAAAATATGATAAAGCAGGACACCCATAACTGGATTTAAAGTTCTGCTACAAATGTATGAGACCATACTATATTTATCAATCACTCAAACTGAATGTTTGAATTAATCTGTAGACCTGTAGGCCTGTTAAACTACAACATTTTGATTAAGATATTACTTTTTTTTTTCTTCAATTTGTTTGTGCTCCAAAAGGTCCCGTGTTAGATCCCTGAATGACAAAATTGTAGATACTGTATAAAAATTAGCATTGACACACAGTGCCATAGAAAGCTACTAGTGAACAATCAGGCTTCTGTTTCAATTGATTCTGATTTTTCAAGGTATTTATCACCGTATGTTGATAAATGATGATAGTGTCTTTTGATTTTTTTGTTAATTCAACACACACATTTGCTCTTCTATTAATCCAGTATACTTTTGTTTAAAATAGCACAGGAAAACATGCAAGCTCGACAAGGACACTCAGATAAGACCTTGAAATGTATGAGTTGAGTCAATTTCATTGTTACCAAACGCACAGCTATAATAATTACGTCATTTTGAGATGCAATTACTGATGTCGTGCAATGTGAATCAGAAGGTCTGCTGGAAGCCTACATTGAGTAGGCCTATTTAAAACCCCTTAACCCCTTGTGCTTATTTTTGTAAATGACTTTCCTCTTTTAATTCATACATCCTGTGCATTTAGTGTCTGCAGCTGTCTGTCTGCCTGGATACCTTCCTCTGTTAATTTATGTACTGTACGTATGTGTGCGTACCTGTTACGGAGCTTATGTGTAATTGTTTTGGTGGCTCACCCACATCATAAGCCATCTTTGTTTTGATGTCTTGGGAGATGCCGTTCTATAATTTTATCTTAAGTGACGATAATGCCTCTGCTGGGCAAACCTGCACTTAAACAAATTTTAAACATTACCTGAGACAACATCCTGGAGGTGTCCGGTGTATTTGTTAGCTGCAGCCAACTTTTGGATGCCCTTTATGTTTCGTGTTGAGTCAGGTGGATTGTGTTTGTGGGCCAGTGACGGGTTGAAATGTCTCGTGCGGTGGTGTATGGGGTGGGGCAGAGTGGGGGACTGTGATTTGGGACGGTGTGTTACCCACCAACAGGGTTTGGTAGGTTACTTTTTAAATGTAACAGTTAGTTACCAGACTAAAGTTCGAATCAGTAACATCATTTTTTTATTACCTAAATTTAGTAACATGATCTGATTACTTTCCAGAACTTTTAGACTACTTCACGCTTAAACATTGTTTTTTGAAATGCAGTTTAAAGCAATTTAATGCATTGACGCGCCAAACCTTTCTATTTTTGTGACTGTTTATTTTGCTCAGGGGACCAGATTAAAGTAGGACTTTATTTTAATTATTGATTGACGTTAATGAAAATATTGTATTTTTAATGTTTCTTTAAATGACAGTTTGTTCTGCAAACTTCCCTTTTAACTTAGAAAGTAGTTCTAGAAATAATCATCTAATAAAAAAATAAATCCTGTAATCCAATTCCACAATTTGAGCTGGTAACTGTAATGGATTACAGATACTTTTTTTTGTAATTAATTACATATAACTGATTACATGTAATCAGTTTCTTCCCAACCCTGCTCACCAACCCGTGCATAATAGTAATTGTGTGTGTCTTTGTGTGTGTGTAGCTAACACATTGTGTGTGTGTGTGTGTGTGTGTGTGTTTGTGAGAGTGTACCACATACTGTAGTCTTGGGGTGTTCTTCTGTAAATGGGTTTAATCACTTTCTCCTTAATCAGCTTGTCACTGTACATAGCAGCTCTAGAAAGAGGTAGTGATTTTTGTGTTATCACTGCTGCTCATCTCCTCATTAATACAGCACATGAACGTTTAATTAGCATCTGTCTGAAGATGGATGGACACAGTCAATCTGACATTGGATATATGGTGTGATAAAATAAGTCTAATTAGTACAATGTACTCTTGTTCCTGTATAAAACGTTAACACAGTTAAATGTAAATGGCAGCATGTGGTCTTACACAGATCTTTTCTATTCAGGACTCAATAATCAAAACACAGCTTTGTGCCATCCAAACAAAACCAATAATGGCTTTACCTTTGAGATTTACTAATTACAATTTAAATATCATTGGCATAATAAAGTATCTGCCAATATATATATATTCTAGAGACCTTGTTTATAACCTTAATCACACTATACTGTAGCTGCCAGCTCAGCTCCCTGTAAGAGAAAACATTGCTTCAGGCTTCCAGTGTGAGTAAAAGTGCTGCAGCTTCCAATTGGCCAATGGCCAGTTGTATAGGATAATACTGGCACTATGGTGGTACTATGACGCAAGACGGAAGATGAGGTGGCAGAATTGTTACTGTAACCAACTGTGCAGGTATAAACTCATTTTCAGTAACAATCTCTATTGAATGGATATTATGATGCTAACAATATATTTGGTTTAGCGTGCGCAGAATATTTAGGCTTGAGGTGACGTTTAGGCTTTAACCTGCGTTGACACAGACAATGTACCTGGCTCGTGGTTGGATGGTTTGTTTCAGCAAAGCGCGTCACGCTGCCTTCACTCCCATTGGCACCGTAGTCACATCGCTCAGTATTTGCAATAAAATAAACCTCTGGTCCTTTTTGCTCGGCCTAGTTGGCCTTGCAACAGCCATTCATCTCATGTCACTGTAAATCGCCAACTCTGATTGAAAATGAATGGCTGTTTTGGCAGCCAGCCTTCCTCGTTTGCCATCCATGTTAACGCAGGGTTAGGCTTGGCTTTACTGTGCCAGCACCGCAAGTCTTTACATTGTTAGCATCTTTGCACTGAGTGTGCCGCGCTCACTGTCCGTAGACTCTATCATTACGTGTGTGTGTGTGTGTGTGTGTGTGTGTGTGTGTGCGCGCACGCACATGAGTGTGTGTGTGTGTGTGTGCATGTAAGAGAAAGATCAGAGTGGAATGGAAAGTCTATTGTACATTTTTTTTTTATATATATACAATTTATTGTATGCCGTTTTAAAATTAAATATGTAACCCTTAGCAATGTAATCTGTAAAATTAATCAATGATTGAATTAATTAGGCTATTAAGCATGGGATGGGCAGAGAGAATATGAAATTGAATAGTTAAACAGAGAGCACTCTGACCATCTGTCAGAGATGAATGATGAGCGTTGGAGTTCAATCTCATCCTCCATTTTGATAGCAGGCAGTCCCTGTGGACCTATTGTAATAATGGCATTCATCTACTCCTCTCCCTCATGCAAATAGAGGGAAAGTGAAACATTGGAGGTTTCAGCCCACAATAATTATTCGTTTTGGAGTGGTAGACCATTTATCATAGTGGCATGATGGAGTGAGGCTGAGAAGGGTGAGATACAGAATCATTCCAATTAATTTAATTTGTGGAGCAGTCAGCAGAACGCCCCTACATTCAAGACTTGACGGGGACAATCACAGATTATTGGTGTGCATGTTAGAGAAACAATGTTTTATTTTCGAACACCTTCCTCACCTGAAAATGCGTCTAGTCTAAAATGTGTTTAACCTACAGTAACACTCAAACTGGTGAAGTAGATTAGAACAAGCTCCCATGATCAAGGCTTTCTTCTCTATGGTGGCCAACCCCTGTACTACTTGTGGTAGCGGAAAGATCATCGCCATTGACGGCCATTAGAAAACAAATAAACAAATATGATCATTGTTTGAACACCACACAAGACAAGCATGTAAAAATGACATGAATACAACAGAGTACACTTTTCTAAAAATGGATAAATAGAAACGCTCCATTTCCATGAACACACCCATTAATATGATTGTGCACCAGCACTGTCCTTCCGACAGTGACACACACATGCTAGCCTACAGTATTACTGTAGAAGGCTCTTCCATTGGCACTCATGAGCACTATTCCATAACGGGCGCCATTTTTAAATGCTGTATCCAGTACTAATTATGCAGGTACATCCGTGGATTAGAGGCACTTGATGTTTGGGGAAGGACTAAAACCACGTTTTCATCACTTCTCTTTTCAAGAGCTCTCTTATCTGCTCAACGCAAGCAGAAGCATGTGCTTGCCCACAACATCCGACAACTTGTGTTAAAAGCACCTTGCGGCAATTGCGGCATCGTCTAAAAGTATGCTACTGTAAGTAAATTACCTGCAATCCAATGTGTGGGGTTATTGTGGCCTCCTGTTGTAGGCTTACAATTTGAGATAGGAGTGTATCACTCCAAATAGCATCGAGGGGGTGGAGTTGGACTTTCTTTTTGATCTGACTTTGCATAATCACTTCATTTAGATGCTCTCTTTGAGCTTGTGTGTTCAAAGCTAAGGGACATGTCGGTGCAAATGATTTAATTAACATATTCATACATTGATGCAGGTTTAATTACATAACAATCAAGAACTATGACATATGCTTGTGATCAATGCCTGAAAATAATATAATATATAGAAATAGGCAGGACATTATGGTTTTACAAATACACAATGGTAACACAGTGATGGGGCAGTTCCATTGATTGCTTTGTGTATGTTTGGCAGTATGTTGTGTTTCTGTGTGAGATAATAGGCTGTTAAATGGGGGAGATGATAACAGTTCCAGCCGGTTGGTTTGATTTCCTCCTGCATCAGCACTTTCAATCTGAGCTACGACAGGTTTGGTCTCTCTCTCTCTCTCTCTCTCTCTCTCTCTCTCTCTCTCTCTCTCTCTCTCTCTCTCGGGTCACTAGAACAATGTTAGCTTGGTCTATCTCTGCCTTTGTTCATGATTAGAAATAAGAATGTTTCAATTTCCTTGTTCCTCTACTGTTGCCCACGGGGCATCTCAAAGTTTGGATAAGGTTTATTGAATTCAAGTCACTGACACTCTGTCGCTGCCTTGAATGGAGCAAATGGAGATGCTTGACGCACGATGTTGGTCGCTAGTGGTGAGGATGACAAGTGCTGCACTCACTGTTAATGTGACCCATGCCATGTATTAGACTAAAAGCGGGTGTTTATTGGTCCCACTGTGGAACAAAGGAGCAACCATTATGCTAACCCCCACCCTCGCCCGATAATTCCACGTTTGTATCAACAAGCTGCCCATCTCAAACTGTTTCAGTGGTTTATCTTGATGAATGTAATGTGTTAATAAAGTTAGCTACCGTTAGTATGGACCCATTTACTGTTATATACCTACACATTTTCTATTTTAGGTGTAATTTTGTTGCAATTTGCGCCTACATTAATAACATGGCAAGGTTCACTAACAGCGCACATAAGGCTAAAACAGGGTTCTTCCCACCACAGGAACGCAACATGGCGAGTTGCGCTTTCCTATTCATACATATGCATTCATGGGAGGGTTGAGGGGAGAGCAAGAGTCTCGTGCAAAATAATAGGAGATGCGTAAGGAGAGAGTGATTACCTATTCCGTTTTCTATTCATAACCTGCGATAGAAAGGGCAAGTCTTATTGCCTCTGGAAAGCAGGTGTACAATTTAGCGTGTTTGCTTGCATAGGGAAAGCAATGTCAGGAGTCATCCAAGAAAAGGCGAAGACAGAGGCCAAGGAGACGTGCTGTGAGGATTTGCTCTGCCCTGTTAAAATAAATATTTTCCTTGCCGTTGTCGTCTTCTGCTTTCCTGTAAGTAGTAGGGAATTGGTAGGGAGTAGAAACAATACTTACATTACAATGCTAGCATTAATATCATTTATTTATAGTCACCCAGACATAATTATTTTAGGGATAGAATCACAGTATGCCCATTATCTCTAGGTTTGATGATACATTATAAACAAATAGGCTGGTTATTTGTTTTCTTTTACTCTTTGAGAGTCAACAGCTCCCTTGATTTCTGGTGCCACAACTTTACGTTAGAGGGCGGTGCCTTGTGCTGATTCTCATTATTCAGAAACGTCAGGGTCCAACTGCTGAGACTGAATCAGATCTTTTGGCAACAGTATGAATCGCAACACGTCATATTGACAAATACTGACCTTTGTGTCCCAGTTGGTGCAGGACGCTGTCTCACTGTTTGGGGTGATGCAGTCATGACATGTACTGATTATGGCTTTTTGTTATCCCTCCCCACCTTCACTTAAAAATACAAAAACTCAAAAGCCAGCATACATTTCCTGAAAGCAATATTACAAGTTAGTCAGAGAGTGGTTCTGTTGTCAGTGTAGAGAAGGCACTGGACATGTGCAAACTTCCCGTATTTACAGTAAAATTTGAAGAGTTATATTAACACTTATTTTTAACACTGTTTCAGATACCATTAGTTCCCGCCCTACAGTGTTAAATTGACTCTTGCTCTAGTGTTAACATTTTAGAGTTAAATCAACTCTATGGAGTAAAGAATTAACACTCACACTCTTAACACTACAGCTTAAATAACAGAGTGTACATAATGTTCTCAATAGTGTTAATAATTTACTCTCGAATTGAGTTAAATTCCATTAACAATGCATTTAGTAAATAAAAGTTAACACTATGGGTCAAATAACTTTGTTTTATATTCATATTTAAATATACCTTTTTTCACCTGTAGGCTGATCCATTAATTAACAGGCATATATTTTAGCACAGTAAAGATGTATAATACAGCATTTTCTTGCATTTTTTTCAATAATTTTAATAATGTTATGATGATACGATATGGATCTTTTGCTTGCAAGACAGGCCAAGGAGTTCACACAGAAATAGCCTTTTATTTATGCCATCTTTTTTAGAAACTAGGCTTAGCAAATTACGGTTAGAAGTCTGTAAGTACGTGATCAGCCGAAGGTTTGTTACTGTGTGTGTGTGTGTGTGTGTGTGTGTGTGTAGTGGGGGGTGAATGTAATATACCTTTTTCCTTAGCCTATTTTATTTAACTTCAAACAACAACAACAAAAAGATTATCTAATTGTAAATGATTGACTATACAATTTAAGTTGTAGTTAATAAATGAATATAGGCAGCCAGTACGTATATTGCATGCCTGTCCTCCCCTACTCACCCTTTTTTTCCTTCGTAAACCCTATGCGTATAGGCCTGGCCTGGTCTAGTCATATTGATCTGTATGGAGTAGTAGTAGAGTAAAGAGTAAACTACTGTATAAAGTTGTTTCGTTTAGCTGTTGTTAGCATTACGTTAGCGTAATCCATTGATTGCATTTCCATATGTAGACATAGAGAAGTGTGAAACAGCCAAGGCACCAGTGTATTTTGCATCTGCGTGTGTGTTTGAGAGATAAGTAAAGGTGATCCTTATCACAGCAATTCGGCGAGCATCGGAAAAAGCGTACTGTATGTGGGTTTCAGTAGATATTTATAACTTGTCTGAACGCTGCTTTGCAACTTTTGGACCACTTTTTAATTTTTTTTATCACGATGCCTCACAAATATGGAGGACCAGGACTGCCATAATAAAAAAAAAAAAAAAAAAAGTATAAATAATTAAATAAATATAAAAATAATTGAAAAAATAATTTAATTGTTGTATTAAAAAAGGCTATTTCTGTATTTTTACATGTATTTATTTATTCATTTGTGCATTTCTACATTTATTCATTTAATTATTTTTACATACATTTATTTACCACACCCCTATAACCAACATTTACATCCATGGAAATACGGAAATAAATAAAACAAGGAAATGTGGAAATACGGAAATAAATAACTAAATAAAATAATGTATAAATAAATACATTTAAGAATAAATAAATGTATGTAAAAAGAATTAAATGAATAAATGTAGAAATGCATAAATAAATAAATATATGTAAAAATACAGAAATATCCTTTTTTAATACAAAAATGTAATTATTTTTATAATTATTTTTATATTTATTTAATTATTTATACTTTTATTTATTTATATTTTAAAATATTTCATTATTTTTTATTATGGCAGTCCTGGTCCTCCATACACAAAGCCATCACTGATTCCTGTCAGCCATTCGCGACGGACGCATGCATCGTCTGTATACCCAACCCTAGATTACACTGCACTCTAACGTAGAACATCTGCCCCTAATCCCTCCTTGCCTTCTGCTTCTCTGCCAGCCACCTCTCCTCCTTAAAGTTCCACCTGTTGCCGCACAATGTTAAGTAATACAGACATTGAAACTTCTGCAGTCCTTGCAGAAAACATGTCTGTTGATTTTGTACATTTGGTGGAAATCCACCTCTAAATTCTCTGCACTCCCTTTTTGCTTATCCATTTTGATGCCCTCACCTATTCACAGATTGTTGTCTCAGTGTCAGTATAGAATATGAACTAATGGGTTGCTGTCCCATGCTTTATGTGAAGGTCTTTGGCCCAAATATCTTTTACCTCAATTAAAAATGGTATTGGCCAAAAATATGCGTCGACTCATGGGAAAATGCCCTGTGACAGATTAGTGACAGTCCACGTCTTCCAGCAAGTAATCTCTGTAAACAGATGTCAGCATATGATTACAGAATCTGTATGCAGCGGCACAAAATGTTGGTAGTGGACGCAGTCCTAGTTTCTATTTAGTCAGAGCAGTATTGACCAATCACAAACATTGGGTAAAACTGCTTGTGTGGAGAGCAAAAAATGCACAACGCATTGGCCGAAGTGCAACCTCTGAAATAGTGGGTACTGTCTGATGCATACAGTTTATAGAGATTATCTGAACTCTCCATCTTCATCCTCACGTCTCAAGTTGCTAATCTGACTGTAAAGAATGACCAGCTACACTGGAACAAAGGAGATATTTGCCCTTATTGGCAGAGGAATATCTTCGTCGTCTGTCGGTCCGATGATGATAGCCCATGGGTTCCCAGGTTGTCCAGCAACAAATGTGTGATCACTTCTTTAAGTCTGCTTGCCTTGTTAAATGATTACAGTAGTCACCATGATGAAGCCAGTACAATATATATATATATATATATATATATATATA
>JAODLL010076905.1:0-16037 GCA_026546735.1 Forbesichthys agassizii | reverse complement strand
CTCAGCCGGGGGCTTGCTAGTATCCCCACACCCGCCCGGCGCCTCACACCCAGGGCAACTCCAGAGTAGAATAGAGTGAATCTCCTATCCAGGAGAACGGTTCCAGAACTAAGACTGTGCATAGAGGTAAGCCCCACCAGATCTAAATAGTAGCGCTCCGCCTCCCGCACAAGTTCTGACTCCTTCCTCCACAGCGAGGTGATGATCCACGTCCCCAGAGCCAGCTTCTCCTGCCTGGGTCTGGTCCGTCGAGTCCCCTGACTTTCACTGTTACCCATGTGGCAGCGCACCCGACCCCCACGGTTCCTCCCACAAGTGGTACAACAATGTATGCACTCCATACACACACCATAAACGCACTGTGCCCCTGTACTAAATAATTACATTCCAAGCGAGCTACAATAGCAACAGGTGAAGAGTAGTAATATACTTAGATCTTCCATATGAACAAAGAATACATTATAAAAACTTAACTCAAGGACTAAAATGTGAAAAAAAAGTTGACGAATTGTCCATGCAATGCTTTCTAATAAGATATCATGCGGCATCTAGAAAAGCCTATTAGTACTGGAATTGTAAGTGTGGATTAAAAGAAAACGAACACATCACTTAGGTTAACCTTTATATGTGCTACAAATTGCACACCGAACTCAATGAAACAAGAAATAGGCTACTTTTTCAGAAATATAGGCTTAATGCAATACTTTTATACTGTTTGCAAATTAAGCTACTGTTGCTACAAAAACACAAGAAAACAGCAACATCACGTAAATTGCTAGTCTTTAACATCTTTTAGAGGTCTTCATAAGGTAAAGCATTATATTACAACTTTACAAATATGAACCTTGTTTGTCTCTTTCCTTTTTTGATTTCAATTTACTATTGTCAGGCTTGACAGTTATGGGCTCTTGAAACCGCCATTCAGCTCTTTCAGTCTGAATTTGTCAATTTACTGATTTAATGCTGCTCATTGGCTTTGAACTCTATCAAAGGCAGAACCTCCGAGGCACTAGACCCTAACATGCTATTAAAACACAGATACTGAATATTGATAAACTGTTTCCATGCCCAAATGAACCAGTATGTGAGAACAATCTTATCTAATAATTTTCCCCTTAGGTTGATATGTGCTACAAAACAACCTATGATGGCTGCTATTACAATACTGTTTGGCCATGCTACAGTGGTAACTGTGGAAACACAGTCAACTCACAGAGAGGCCAAATTGACTACAGCACCAATGCACCACATGCTAATCGCCAGTGGTGAGAATCTGAAACAGTCCTGAGACAAAATGTCCCAAATAACAAACCCTTGTATTTGGGACCTTGTACCTTGTAAAGGTATTTTTTTCAATTACTTAATACTATTAATAACATTATTAACTGACAGGCAACACTGCCTAGTCTGAATGTATCCCTCTGATGCATATTCTTTTCATTTTTTGTCCAGATACAAATCATGTTATTAATTATCTATGACCATTGCACTCTGTATGTCAGCAATATGTGCTGCATTTCAAGGCTTTTTTTTTACATACTATTAGGGAATGGGGCTGCTGTTGGATCACAAACCACAACAATAATATTTATTGGAATCTACTGACCGAAGTTGACTTGGGAACCAGGTCTGATACTGGACGCCCAAACCGGTCCCCAGAAACTGGCACTCTCCCTTTGTTACGGTGGGTCACCTAATGTATACATCTTCTCCCAAACTACTTATGGGACTTTGTGCTGGTTGATAAGTTCAACCCTATTTGTGTATGTATTAACAAACACCTGTATTGTTCAGATGTTTTTAGGTTTAACTCTCTGCTAATGTCATGTATTCAGATCTCCTGCAAACTGCCTAAGGTCATACAATGTAATGGATTTTGATCCTGATGGTGATCAAGTCCGATGCAGATATGGAATCCCAGGTACGGAGTGTTCCACATGCAGCCAACCAGCAGGGTTTCAGTTGGATGAGGTCAGTTGAGAAACTCATTGCTTAATGACTTGTACAGTGATGACTTGATGCCCTGACCAACCTAATCAGCTGATCACTTAACTTTTTTAGGGATCTTGCACATTGAGTTATGGCCACACAGGCGAGGGGGTTTACGGATTTCAGCTGGTGGTGGAGGACTTCCCAACAAGCTACATAACCCTGTCCTACGCAGATGGATCTGTGTCTTCCAGATCTCCTCTGAGTGTGCGGAGAAGAAAACGTCAAGTAAACAACACCATTCCATGGCCGACCACCACTGCAACAGCTTCCACCACCACCAGACCAGCTCCCACCACCACTACATGGCCGACCACCACTACAGCAACACCCACCACCACAAGGCAGACAATCACTACAGCAGCACTCACCACCCATACTACCAGACCATTTGCTATTCCACTAAATAAACTTCCTCGACAGTTTTCCTTTCTCGGTAAATAACAGTACTAGCTTTTTGATAATGACATAAAATACATAACTATTAGTGCATTCTAGGGATGGCACGGATACGATACTGAGATTGGAATACACAGCATCAGTGACCAGCTTCAGCAAGTGCATTGATGATGTCACTTTCTCCAAGACCATCACAACACGCTCTAACCAGAAGACGTGGATGACTGTGGAGGTGCACATGCTGCTGAAGACCCGAGACTCCGCCTTCAGAGCAGGCGATAAGGCAGCCCTAAGAACAGCTAGGGCCAAACTGTCCCGGGCACCACAGCTGATGTGAGGAAATCTCTATGCCAAGTCAACCCACGGAAGGCCGCTGGTCCAGACAACATTCCTGGCAGAGTGCTCAGAGGATGTGCAGACCAGTTGGCAGATGTTCTTACCGACATCTTCAACATCTCTCTGAGCAGCGTCGTTGTTCCAACGTGCCTCAAGGCCACCACCATTGACCCTATGCCAAAGAAGTCTTCAGTGTCCTGCCTCAATGACTACCGTCCCGTCGCACTCACACCAATCATCATGAAGTACTTTGAGAGGCTCGTCATGAGGCACATTAGGACCCAGCTGCCCCCCTCACTAGACCCATTGCAGTTTGCATTTTGTCCAAACTGTTCAACGGACAACGCCTTCACCACAACCATCCATCTGGCCCTCAATCACCTAGACAAAAAGGGCACATATGTTCGAATGCTGTTCATAGACTTTAGCTCACCATTCAACACAATCATTCCCCAGCACCTGATTGGAAAGCTGGACCTGCTGGGGCTGGACATCTCCCTCTGCAACTGGATCCTGGACTTCCTGACTGGGAGACCACAGTCAGTCCGGATTGGGAACAGCACCTCCACCACACTGAGCATGGGGGCCCCCCAGGGCTGTGTGCTCAGTCAACTGCTGTTCACTTTGCTGACTCACAACTGTGCAGCAATGCACAGCTCAAACCACATCATCAAGTTTGCCGATGACACGACCGTGGTGGGTCTCATCAGCAAGAATGACGAGTCAGCATACAGAGAGGAGTTGCAGTGGCTAATGGACATGTGTAGAGTCAACAACTTGTCTCTGAATGTTGACAAAACAAAATAGATGGTTGTTGACTTTAGGAGAGCACAAGGTAAATACCCTTTGTTGAACATTGCCGGATCCTCTGTGGAAATTGTCAAGAGCACCAAATTCCTTGGTGTTCACCTGGCGGAGAATCTCACCTGGTCCCTCAACACCAGCTCTATCACCAAGAAAGCCCAGCAGCGTCTCTACTTTCTTCAAAAGCTGAGAAAAGCACATCTCCCACTCCCCATCCTCACTACATTCTATAAAGGGACTATCGAGAGCATCCTGAGCAGCTGCATCACTGCCTGGTTTGGGACTTGCACCGTCTCGGACCGCAAAGCCCTGCAGTGGACAGTGAGGACAGCTGAGAAGATCATTGGGGTCTCTCTTCCTTTCATCAAAGACATTTACATAAAATACTGTATCCGCAAAGCAACCAGCATTGTGGACCCCACTCACCCCTCATACAAACTTTTTACCCTCCTGCCGTCTGGCAAGAGGTACCGAAGCATTCGGGCCCTCACGACCAGACTGTGTAACAGCTTCTTCCCCCAAGCCATCAGACTCCTCAACACGCAGAGACTGGTTTGACACACAAACTTGTGTCCTGAGTTGCACTTATTGACTCTCACTTCATAACTGTCTGCTACCTTAATAACTGCTATGTGCATAGAACACTTGCGTTTAAAACACTCTTTTTGCACTACTGTGTACTGGTCGGCGCTGCACTGTCTATCACTGTGCCTATTGTCCTGTTCACTGTTAAATAATTGTTTGTATTGTCCCGTACTTTTTGCACACGTTTTTGCAAGTGCACTTTATATGAATATTTTATATACTTGTAGGTATTTTATTTAGTCTGTGTAGTCTCATGTGGTTCTGTGTTTGTCCTATGTTGTTTTATGTAGCACCATGATCCTGGAGGAACGATGTCTCGTTTTACTGTGTACTGTACTCTGTATATGATTGAAACAATAATAAAAACTATTTGACTCGACTTGACTTGAAATCGGTCCAATACTGACTTAAATAGCTGGATCTGAATTAGTTTCAATTGTAACCGATCCATGGGGTTAATCCAATTAAATGAATTTACACAAGTAGGTCTACTGTCAAGCATCAGTCATGTCTAAACTACCCAGGCCACACTATCAGCAGCAGGTTTCTAAAATGCATCTAAGTCCTAAAATAGAGATTGACTTTGGCTGTCATTTACTTAGCAACTTAATTTAAAACTGGAAGTGGATTCCATTACCTGGTACTCAATACCAAAGTGCCGGTATCTGCATCAGTATCAGGACTAAAAAAACTGGATTGTTCCATCCCTAGTGTATACTGTACTGTATGTAGTTGGTAATTTGCATCACTATGGTGCTATTATGCAGTATATAAAATACATCTGTATGTATACTGTATCTGTATATATTGCAGTTTACATGAAGTTTAATAATATGAATCCCCATCCTGCCGACCACGTGCACTCGTATTTACAACACAGTGTCTTTATCTGAATTGCAGTGGATCCACCAGCCCCATCATGCAGTGAGGGGGTGTATTTTGAATCAGGTGAATGTCACGGAGCCAGAACTAGTGCAGGAGGTGGAGCGCTACCATTTAGATCTGGTGGGGCTTACCTCTACGTATAATCTTGGTTCTGGAACTGTTCTCCTGGATAGGGGATGGACTTTATTCTACTCTGGAGTTGCCCAGGGTGTGAGGCGCCGGGCGGGTGTGGGGATTCTAGCAAGCCACCGGCTGAGCACCGCTACATTGGAGTTTGCCCCTGGAGTTTGCCCCTGGATCTGACTGTCGTCAGTGCCTATGCACCGAAAAGCATTTCGAAGTATCCAGCCTTCCTGGGGACCCTGAATGGATGGGGCTCCAGTATGAGACTCCATAGTTCTACTGGGAGACTTCAAGCCGCACATGAGCAATGATGGTGCTGCGGGAGTATGGGGTGAGGGGGTCCCTTTTAAGGGAAATCCAATCCCTGTATGTCCAAAGCGAAAGCTGTGTACACATTCTCGGCAGTAAGTCGGACTGCTTTCAGGTGGGGGTTGGTCTCCGCCTGGGCTGCGCTTTGTCACCAGTCCTGTTTGTGATATTCATGGACAGGATATCGAGGCATAGTCATGGTGGAGAGGGGTTGCGGTTCGGTAGCCTAAGGATCTCATCGCTGCTTTTTGCAGATGATGTGATCCTGATGGCATCATCTGTCCGTGACCGCTAGCACTCACTGGATCGGTTCGCAGCTTAGTGTGAAGCGGCTGGGATGAGGATTAGAACCGCAAAATCTGACGCCATGGTTCTCAGCCAGAAACCGATGGAGTGCGTACTCCAGGTGGAGAATGAGTCCTTACCCCAAGTGAAGGAGTTTAAGTACATTGGGGTCTTGTTCGTGAGTGAGGGGACTGTGGAGTGAGAGATTGGCCGGAGAATCGGAGCAGCGAGAGCGGTAATGCAATCGCTTTACCGCACCAAGGTGACGAATAGAGCTGAGCCAGAAGGCAAAGCTCTCAATCTACCGGGCAATTTTTGTTCCTACCCTCACCTATGGTCATGAAGGGTGGGTCATGACCGAAAGAACAAGATCACGGGTACAAGCGGCTGAAATGGGTTTTCTCAGGAGGGTGGCTGGCTTCTCTCTTAGAGATTGGGTGAGAAGCTCAACCATCCGTGAGGAACTCAGAGTAGAGCCGCTACTCCTTCGCGTTGAAAGGAGCCAGTTAAAGTGGTACGGGCATCTGGTAAGGATGCCCCCTGGGCGCCTGCCTTGGAAGGTGTTCCAGGCACGTCCAGCTAGGAGGAGGCCTCGGGGAAGACCCAGGACCAGGTGGAGGGATTATATCTCCACACTGGCCTGGGAACGCCTCGTGATTCCCTAGTCAGAGATTTCCAATGTGTCTCAGAAAAGGAAGGTTTGGGGTCCCCTGCTGGAGCTGCTGCCCCCGCGACCCGACTCTGGATAAGCGGATGAAGATGGATGGATGGATGGATGAGAAAAAAAAAGATGAAAATTGACATCATCTAGTGCAGTGTTTCTCAACATTGTCCTACATGTTTTAGATGTCTCCATGCTCAAATACACATGATTCAAATGAATGCGTCGTTATCAGGCTTCTGCAGAGATTGATAACGAGCCATCATGTGAATCAGATGTTTTGGAGCAGGGATCTATGCAGAGCAGTGGGTCCTCAGGACCGTGGTTGGTAAACACATTCTGATTGGGTGAAATAAAGGTAGGTAGTTCAATCAGTTTGATTGCAATGTATAGCACCACCTTTATGACAAATGCTTACTGATACTTACAGTGAAATTATATAGTTCAGATTGTATCACTATGCTTTATAGATGATACAACTAAAGGAAATAATGCTACATTATGTAAAAAAGTTACAGTAATTAATTGGAGTTAGCAAGGTACGACATAACCCAGGACGAGACAAGACATCTATTCCAATAGTGGACAATTACACATTAGTTACCCAAGAAAAGTAGTTAAATGCTCCAACCTACAGGGTCTTATATTTATGTCGTATTTATTATGCAGACAGACATACGCCAAAACATGTATTTCACACAGTTAAGTCAGGAGACTGCAAATTGCAAGCATTCTTGCAAGCTAATTTTATTATGGGATCACCATGCATGTCACACATCAAAAATAGATGTGTTCAATGCACCTTTGATAAAGAGTTTATTAAAGGTTTATGGACCTAAATGCAATATAACAATATTCGATGTAGAATGAAAAGTAATTTAAAAGACATTACATTTCTTATTTCTTATTATTTTTTACAGTTGCGTTTACAAAATATTTATATTTTTATTTTTTGTATCATATGGAGTTAAACAGCAAATGTTGTTTAACAAAGGAGGAACTGAGTAGAATTCTAAAATTAGCTTCTACTTTAACTAAAGAATCATTTAAAAAACTTGACAATTATCTAATGTAGGATAACCAAAGCATTTGATATATTTGTGCAATGTTCAAAGATGCTGCTCTGAGTTTGTGTGTTAATTTCTCTGTCAAATAAACATCATTAAATTAAATTTTATTGTAATTCAACACAAGTCTATCATAGAAATGTAGATTGTCTGTTGGCTGGCCCAAATATTTCATCCAGAATTCATTCTGAAGCTAAGCAACCTCCTTCAATCAACATGCAGTAATGTGTATGTTAAGTGCAAAGGCATTGAACTAGCCAGAGGCAGAAATAGTATTTCTGTACTAGCCACAGTGCAAAACACTTAAAAATCTATCAATCCAAAAATCAATCCAATGTTACTAGCTAACTAGACTGAATAATAGAATAAACATAGCTAGGTCTTCAAAGGTTGGTTGGGTTGGTAAATCGGCACAGTAGACCTATAGAAGAGTAACATGCAGGGATCATACAGAATGCAGTCGTCTGGTGGCTATAGCGGCAGTTAGCTCCCTCATTCAATAGGAAACATGAATTCCTTCTCACATATTACATTAACAGTAAAACAGTATACTGCCAAGTGGATGTGTATCTAAGGTAACATACGGTCACCCATGGCCATGTGACACGTTACAAGCCATGACCTACACTGCATTGCAATACCAAATCAAGGATAACAAATCTTTAATTTTTTGCACTTAATTACAACACAGATATAGCAGATCTATGTTGTATAACTGTCACTATTATTTGTTGATAACTTAAACAGACAAAAAAAATAATTCTGACCAAGCCTGACACACTGATACAGGTGCATGCTGGGTATTTTTCTTGAACTATGAGGTGTAGCCGTAATAGCAACTGTTCATCCTAACTAGTTTGTGAAATAAGGAAACCTAGCACCAAACACATCTTAAAACACAAATATACTGTATGCTCTGTTCACATAACTAACCTATGCCTAAAAAGAGAGCAGTGCTTATTAAAACGTTTATTACACATTATGGCGCATATCCACCAATAATAGATATATTTTGCGCTAGGTAGGCATCTAGAGCAGTGTTATCCAGTGGCCTATAGAGACAGACATTAAATTACTTATTTAACAGGTGAACCCATTCAGGCCAAGAAGGGAGGGACATGTCATCATCTTATTGACCAGGAGGCACATCAAACACAATTAAAAAAGTACATGTGATCAATTAGAATCTGCATTAACATGCTATATATTTCAAACTATACACAAAATCAAAGTTTAAAAATACAACATATACATTATTGCTTGACATTCAGTTATGGCTAAGGTTACTTTCATTATTTGCCAGAAAAAGTTTCTCTGCTGTGCTTTGGAGACTGGGATGAAAATAGGGTGTAAAGAATGCTTAATCAATCAAACGTCAGATAATGAATTGACAACATAAGAAGATGCTAATTTGTCATGCTCAGCTGTAATTCCAGTGCTTGTAAAACATGTCATGTTGTATGCATATAGTGCTTAGATATCCTCTACCCTTAGATATTCCAGCCATTTCGTTGTTTGTTCCAATGTCAACAACCATTGTGGCAAATTACTTGGGAGAATTATTTCTTCTGTTTTGTGAGCAGTCACCGTTTAAAATAACACCTTGTCCTGGATGTGTCTACACATTAAGAAAGGGACACATATATGTCATTATATGGTAGGTTATATAAGCACAATATGTCTGCAGATGCATAGTATACACTTCAATCTCTCTCTGACTCACACACACACACATACGTAAACACATATTTAGGGCATGTACACATCTGCTGACATCCATCTAATAGACAATCATCTTACTGACACACACACAGACACACATACAAACAAGTCACAGGAATTTTGTGGTAATCCATAAGCATTCAAATAAATTTGATTATGCTATTGCAATTTTATAGTATACTAATGTACATTGTTTACGAACTAAGCTACTGTATGTTGGTCTTTAATAATTCAAACATTAACATAAAGAAAGAAAATGTAAAGAGGTAGGCTAGGTCTATTAGCCATACGAATAACCTCTGATAAATACTGTTGGATTTTAATTTCCCTGAGATGATTATTACAGTGTAAATAAAAATATAATCTTGATTCACATAATGTTAGAACTCTTAATGTTGACCATAATTAATAGACTGGCCAATGTCCACCAGCCAGCAGCCATCACATTACATTTACAGGCCAGCCATTATAAAAGTACTTCCTTAATGTATTGTGTCCATCCTGCATAACTACTGTATACACTGGTAACAATGTACAAGTTCACGGTCTCAAAGTTAAGACTGGTATGTTGGCCTGCACCAAAGAAGAGGACCAGTTTCACCACCATTATAATACATCTACCATTCTACCTCCATTAGACATCACTTGTCCATTGGTGGCTGCTGTAAGATAATGCAGGTCTATCAACCATAACTACATTTGACCATCTGTTAACTTCTCTCCAGTCCATTTTGCAGCCTGCAGTAAGACACAAAACCATGTGTGTCCTCATGGGAACATGTGTTTCTTTTTTCTTTTGGAATGAATTAGGTTTAATTGCACTAGTAAGTGGATGTTGAATAATGTTAACGTTAAATAAAATACTGCTACTGTAACCACAGAAAACACAGACTCAAAATGAGGCACGCACACAGTCACAGGTAGTCTACTCTATTCAAAACAGTACATACAATACACACACATACATACACACGCAGACACACGCACACACAAACACGGCGATATCAATGCATCTGCGGTGGCACATCTGAATGTGTTGTGTTTAAGTGCAAAAAGTTAAATATAAAACAAATGGTATGCACTTTTTGTGTCTCACTTAAAATCCTAACTTTCTAGCACAGTAGGTAACACCTCATACATTTACTGTCCAATCACACAGTATCTAAATTTTTAGGTGAGAAACCAGTTTTGAAAGACTGAAGCTGTTTTTACATGTGCATATAAGTCACATTTCATTCATACCTAAATTATATACAGTACAGTTCTAAGTAGAATAGATCAATGCCAGAGTTCTTTAGCCTTAAACATATATACACTGTCACATTCTATTTGTACTTATATACAGTATAGTACAAACGTAGAATATATCAATGCCAGAGTTCTTTAACCTCAAGAAACATACATACTCTGATAACACAGGTGAAATGATCAAATTAATATGGCCCTGAGAAACTGCGTAGTGATTAATTTATATTTAATGTTCTCTATTTCAAATCAAGCTGTAAATGAACCCTGACCGTGCAGTGTGGCAATCCATCAAACACTTTGCTGCACTTCATTTTCCCAGCCACTAGATGGTAATACAGATACACTGCTGGGCTAAAGTAGAATCAAACATGTAATTCAACTATATCTCTTATTGGCTGACCTGTTTTCTGGTAGGAAAAATTTAAAGTATCCATCCTCATGCGGCATAAAAACATTAAAAAGAAACATTGACCCGCTTTTTGTACCATAAACTCTTTTTAGTGCAAATTTGTGATGTAGTGCTTTGTTGACAAACTTATTTTAAGGGAATTAAGTCCAGAGGCTACTAATAATTTCATAGTGAATTCACGAAACAGCACAACACATTCAGAATATTGCCGTTGAATACTGAATGGCAAATCTCATTAGGGACATCATTGCTGCTTGGTGCAACTGTGCATTAGGAGAAATACATTTTTCCTCACATTAAAGATCAGCTGTGTCTAATGTTTATATTAATTCATGTATGACACATTTGATGATTGTTCAGTCATTTACTTTATGTAGCAAACATTGTTTTAACTTTTTTTTCTCCCAAAATGGTTTGCAGATAATAATAAGTGTAAGATATATGGAGTATCAGGTGTTTAAAAATTGTCTTTCTTCAACCAAGCTGTACACACTGTGTGCCGAAAACAATTTGTTTAGTTATTTCAATAACTATATTATATTATATTACAAATTTTTGTAATAGTATACATCCAGACAAAGTTCATGCTCAGCTTGTGGGTTTCAGATGGAGCCTAAAAAAGGGCTTCTCCTCATACATGAAGTTATTATGTAATTTAAGAATAAGTGCCATATTTAGCAATGTGGCAATGTGATACATTTAACACAACTCTCCCTGGATTAGAAATCCTTCTTTTGAGTGTTTTTTCCATCAGAATCAAACATCTAAAAGCTGATTTGACTAAAGCTGAAAAAAGCTTTAGCCAGCATATCAATATCATACAGGGGCCTTCTTCAAAACTGAAAGTGGTTTAAAACCTTGAGGTCAAAGTATTTCTTAAATATAAAAACACATTATTCTAAACTATAAATGACCAGATTTTCAATCTTTCAATATTTTAATCAGAAGTAAAATGTTCTTCATAAAAAATGATTAAGTCAAGCCTCAATAGTCTTTTCAGTATGATGATCTGGTATATGGTTTGACTGACCCATTGTTTGTTCTGCCATGGCCTCTATCAGGACATCTGTTTCTATCTATATTTGGAGGAGGGGGTGCTCAAAAGCACTTCTATATGCATGACTGAAATCTCATTCCTTGCTGCATCACACACTGTAGATCCCAACTACTACAGGCCAGGATGAATGGAGGAGGTGGTCATGTTAAAATAGTGGTTTGCAGCACCCCGGCTGTCCATGCAGTTCACTGGTGGGTACTCCCTCAGTCCCAAGAGGACAAGCCATACAAGTTCTGTTCTCTTGGGTTTGGTCGCACAGAGGCAGTCCCTAGCCGTCTGCAGGCAGAGCTTGCTCAAAGTCTGATCCAAACAGCTCCTTGTAGAGAGGAGGGAAATGTGACCGTACGATGTCCGGGTACAGCGCCCGGAACACCGACAGTTTCTCTGTGTGCCGACTGCACAGAGCACGCAATGTGGACACCTTACATATGAGCTGTGGAGAGAGAGAGAGAGAGAGAGAGAGAGAGAGAGAGAGAGAGAGAGAGAGAGAGAGAGAGAGAGAGAGAGAGAGAGAGAATGATTTGGTAAAATCTCTCATCGAAAGACCCATCATGCATTGTAACACGTTACAACATAGCAACACTCAATCTGACTACAACAGGCTTTCAGATTCCTATACTATAGAAACATATCAGCAATGGTTGTGAATGGATTCATCATTTCGTTTTAACTTTTCCCGTGAACACGTCGTGAGAGAGAACCTTTAACATGACTAGGTGAGTACGAGCACAGACGAACGAGAACAAGCACTGAATCATGAGGAGAAAAAAAAGAATGCAGGAAGAAATTATAAAAAAAAAAAAAACATGAAAAAACATTAACAACAAATTTAGTAAGGAAAACACAAAGTTACATTACTGTCCAAGGCAAAATAATCCCAAGACACACTGCAAACCTGCAGTGGGATATACCCACAGAACACAGCATAGGAATGCATGAATGAGCATGATTGATGAATGAATGTGTGTAGGTGGGGTGCCCTGCATGTACAGTACGGAGTATTGACGGCTGAAGGCCAGTGTTACACCGGTGTGGTGGAATGAGGAGGAAGAACCCCACTACTGGAACTCTCCACGTGGAGTGAGTAGGGCTATGCAAAAAAAACATCACAAAAACAATGTATTTGGGGAAAAAACTATTAAAAAAAGCATTTCTACATTTGCAACTAAACACACATTTTTTCGTTCAACAAAACAAGTACTAAATTATATTTTAGCTGAAGGGTGTTTTCACTGTAGATTTGTTTCACCGTTTCATTGTGGTTTTTTAAAGTTCCGTAAATGCAGCATTTTCCAAAGTCAATGAGAGTTAAATAATTGTCATTTCAATATTTACCAAATCTATTATATATATAGATATGTCCCATAATCGAGCAGCCTTATGTTACAGTTCTCTATCCTGGTGTGTGTGTGTGTGTGTGTGCTTGTGTGTACAGCACCTTGGCGAGGACTCCATCCTGGCGGTGGTGTTTCTGCAGCACATGTTGAAGGGCCAGTTGGCTCCTCTGCTGCAACTTTTCTACTTTGGTCTTCTCCTGCAGCCATGAGCGGTCTGTATGCACACACACAGTTCACACAAGTCACGTGGGTTCGTTTGTATGGATAATGGGCATCTATGCAGATGTTAATATAAAAAATGGCTCTATGCTGTTATTTTTTTTATTTACAAATGTGAGCCTGGAATCCACCATGTTTGCTGTCTGATGGTACCATAGAACTATAGGGTGGGACCCATGAGTCCAATTCAGTCCTTATTTATTGACAGCGGAGTCTCAGGAGGCCATCAGTCCTGCTTGGTGTGCCTAACAGCCTAAACGTGTGTGTACCTGCAGACAGCAGGATGAAGGCCGAGAACAGCGCCAGCTCTTCTTCAGACAGGTGGAGGGAACATAAGCTCTTAGCGAAGTCAAACACAGACGTGATCAAGTCATCACAGCCTGGTACATTCACATACAGTATAGTCATACACACACACACACACACACACACACACACACACACACACACACACACAAGACATTAGGATATACAGCTGCATTTATTTAAAGACACAGGATTTTAAGGTATATAATTATTACTTATATTACTCCATAAAGAACTGTGTTGACGCATGGTGCAGTTTATGGATAGAGAAATAAGCAATGGAATTAAGACTACAATATTATCTACAATAAAATGTTATATTAATTTAGTTCTATAAACTCACCCCCCAGTCTCTCCTTCATCTCTCTCTCTCTCTTTCTCTCTCTCTCTCTCACTCACACACACACACACACACACTCACCTAAAGCTTTGAAGATATCAGGTCCTGCGTACTTGCCATCAAAGTACACAGTGTTGTTCTGAGTGTCAAACGCTCTACACATTCTCACAAACACCACCTCCAGAGAGCCTGACAACACAAGCACACAACGATTAACCAATAATGTCGATAGAGTACTGTATTAGTAGTGTTGTCAAACTTCTTGAGCTGCAACCACCAACAAAATCTGATGGATATTTCACCAGTCTTCTTTATGCAGTAAGCAACCCTTATTTGCCCTTGCTGAAATTAAAGGTATAGTCAGCTATTGTAAGCTTATTGTACGCTAATATACTTTTTGTCAAATTCATCAAATATCTCCTTCCATTTCGCTAGCTTTGTGTATACTGAAAAAACGAATCTGGTACTTACTACTGGCTCCATAAATAGGAACAAACAAAGTAATGAACACCGCTCACAACAACAATGCTGCTTGGCTTGTTAATGCATTCAATCATATAAATGGACAAACCATTCGTGACATTACCCATTTGAACACTGCACTGTGCTGGCTCTGGCCATTGCCATATTTTCAGTACTTCACTCTACCTGTAACACCACACTATGTCCCCTATTTATTATAATGGGATAAATGTATGGCTAATATATCTTTTACTGATGAGCTATACAAATGTTTACATCTACCTATACAGTTGTCATGAATGGGGAGACTAGCTATAGACACCAAAACATTTTGTTTATTAGCCAGGATGTAAACATGTTTATATTTGTTGTAAAGTCTGACATTTCGAGCTCGAAGTTCAAGTTCAAGAATGACTAACCCTGCCTTCAAGTGTCTGTTCAAACCATGTCAATAAGCTTTCTATAAGATCACCATTTGTATCCTTTTAGCCTGGGAGCAGGCTAGATGCATATAAGAATGCTTATTGTGTAACCATTCAGCAGCAAACCACAATTATATTATTTTTAAATATATCACTAATACTTATATAATAATATTGGCATTAATTAAATAAATAATAAAAGTAGCCTATATAAGGTACATATAAATATGTTTGTTGCTATTGTCATAATTAAAACCTGTCATACTTCACAACTTTATTGATTGATTAGGTAGACATAGACTAATTAAAATTGGAACGTTGGGTAGTGACCCAACGTTCCAATTTTAATTGTGACATTGTGACTTAGAAAAACGAATTTACACATGAATAGGGAGAATATAACAACATTCCAATCCTTACAAAATGTACTGTAGGCTTTCGAATCCCGATGTCATTGTTGCTTATATACAGAGGAAGCTAATTATTTTATATAGGATTTTTTGTTATATTTTAACACCACTCATTTTGGCACTAAATGTCACGCCGAGGTCCCAGGGCGAGGCAGTGCCTGCCGTTCCTGCGCAGGAAATTATGTAATGAAAACCTCAGTATATACTGTAAGGCTGCAATAGTGCACTCACGGTATTCCGGACAGGATCGGACGAGCGCCGACTTTTAACGAGGCTCCAACGAGAACCAACGAAGCTACAGTTAATCTGTTTGTATCACTGATGCCAGAAAGGGCTTGGCAACATTTTCATCTTTGACTGACATGCTTTTGGACCAATAGTATTTGTTTCATCAAATCAAATTGACCGCTTACACCACTGTACGGAAAACCATGACCAGCTCACGGTGTGCTGTTCTTCAATGCTAACGCTGTAGCGGTTGGTTCTCGCCACCAGGCACTGCTCTTTCCAACGCTTTATACAACATATTTAAACATTTTCGATTAATCGATTATCTCTTCGATTAATCGGATAACTACATTATTCATAATATAGAAATCCAGTCGATGCCATAGGGTGCTCCCTCAGAATCTGTGTCACCCACATTGGTAAAACATAGTGTT
>JAODLL010076894.1:0-16039 GCA_026546735.1 Forbesichthys agassizii | reverse complement strand
GCTCCCGCTGCTCCGATTCTCCGGCCAATCTCTCGCTCCATAGTCCCCTCACTCGCGAACAAGACCCCGAGGTACTTTAACTCCTTCACTTGGGGTAAGGACTCATTCCTTTATTCTACATATTCTACATGCGATTATTCTACAGAAGATAATGTCCAGGTAAACACATGAATGTAACACAGACATTGTGGCACTCCTGGGTCTGTTGGATCCAATAATACAATATAACAGGGGTTTGGAACCACTGTCCTGCATGTTTTAGATGTCTCCCTTCTCCAACACACCTGGTTCTTCTAACGAAATTACGTAGAAATAGCATTTAAAAAGTGTGAAATTATAACCAGCATTATCTGTTCTCAAGCGCTGGGGGTGTGTCAGCCGAAGGCACTTTAACAACACCCATCGCGTGTTCTACGGTAAACTCCATACCGCGCGGTTGTGCCAAAAAGGTATCCTCAGCTGAACGTTGATTGGAAAATGTAGACGTGCACTTTATGAGTTGTGTTTTCACTTTAAATAGATGTATACTAATATACTAGATTGGTTATAAGGCTGTGTGTGCTCTCGTGGGCAGAAATCAATTTTTAACAGACCGCTTTTTAGCGAATCACTTTTTGGCATGACACCTGCGCAAGATGCTGTTCTTGTCAAGTAAATCTAGTCTACAGCTTGTTGGATTGGATTTTTTCATTTGGATATGTGGTTTATATTTTCTTTTGGAAAAAGGATTGGATTACATTTATGACAGTTGGATTATTTGGATGCTGACGTGAACACGAGAATGCTGACTGGATTTTGCAGCCGGGTGTTAACGGGTAGGCTAGGCTACTGAACCAGTAGCTTTCAAATAATGCACATCTCAACCACATGGTGTGCTTGTCAAGTAAATGTCTGTATTTGCTTTACACAATCTTTAATCCTCAAAATAAAATACAATAAGGTGTGCAATGTCCATAATATAGGGCTGTAATTTAAGATCAATCTATATCTTATTTCTTAGATGAATGTGTGTGAATACTTGACATAAAAATGTAATTTAATGTAATAATGCACACTAATTTGGACTTATGTTGAGACATCAAGTGAGTAAAGATTTTGTGTTTCTGATGAATGATGAAACCAATAGTGGGACATTAGAAATATATGAGAAGACTTGTGCAAGGCAGGAGAATGAGTCCTCTGAGAGTTATTGAGGGAAAAATAGAGGGATGGAATGAAGAAAGGGTAAACACAATGGAAAGAGTATATTAGATATATGTTGTGTGTGTGTGACATATTTTATATGTTAAGCCACTGCTAATTATCTGTTTAGAAATATAAACACAGGTATGCATTGAATGTTATAACAATTATTCTTGGTCGGACCACAGTAAACAATAAATGTGTACAGTATGCATACCAGCATGTAATCGATTAGCTCACTGTAAAGTCACTGTTATTTTGTTATGAGGTATTAAAGGTGTTATAAGTAGAATTACTTTAGCAATGTTTCTGCCCACATTTGTGTAGGTGATGGATTATGTAGCATTGTGTAATTTAGAACAGGCAAGCGAAGAAGCAGACAATACACTCTACAGAGCTGGATTCACCTGTTCTTAGGGCCTCAGCACAACCCAGCTTCTCCGTCAACGAAGAATTGGTGCCCCAGATATTGCAGCTCTTAAGGGAGAGCATTCGCAAGGATTTATTATTCTGTTTAAGAACAGATGGAATTGAAAGTTCGAACATAGGCCAGGACATTATACCAGAGCTTTTTACACAGTATGCATTTTCTGAAGCAGGTTTTACTGTGGCCCACTTAACATATTTAGAGGAACTCAGAGAATGTGAGCTACACTTTTTTTTATTTTATGGATTTACAGTATCAAATGTAAGAATTTGAAACGACTTAGTTTTTTAGTTCAGACTTCATAAAGCTATTCTTCATGTTTGCTAACTTATAAGCTTACTAATAATCTTATTATATAAATACAGATGCTAATAGTTATAATAATTAGTATAAGTATACATTAGATATATATATATATATATTTATATATATTTCTGACTCATTTGCCTAAAGTATTTGGGGTACAAGATGTCTCAATGCTGCACATATTGTAAACCCATGGTCTTCCACCAGAAAATCCATTTGTTTCCATGGTGACTACTTTTCCTCTTCCAATTTTCCTGCTTGTTATTTATGGTCAGTATTATTGAAATGTATTGAAAAAAAAAGAGGCGGAGGGGAGAGGTATTTCCACTTTTCATTTATTCTCTCACTCAGGCAAAGGATGGTTTGTTAAAGTAGGTCATGCGATGCAGCAGGGGTATAAATGAATTCACTTTTGCACGTCTTATATTCTTTAAAAGCAGCCAGTAATTCACAAAGCATGTGTCAAGGGTAAATTTAGCCAAATAAAATATAATTTTATTCAGTTTCTATAAAAAAAAGTCTAAAGGTTTTGTCAGTAGCAAACTGACAACAAAATGAGTGAATGAAAGTGCTCATGATGCCACACTATATTGTATTTAAACTCATCCTATCATGCCAGAGAGTGAAATATGAATTTTATATGACAATGCGGTGGATTGTGAAGTTAAAGTCTTTGCAAGGCCTTGAAGCTCTGATGCTATTTATTCCATTTTGAGAGATCAAATTGCTAGTAACATTTTATTTAATTGTCCTTCACTGTGGATTTAGTCTCCACATAAAGATGAGACCCTGAGACCGGTAGATGAGAGAAGACTTCTTTATCCTTACCAGCCACGATGGCCATGAAGAATTCAGCCATGAACTGTAGAATATAACAATGCAGCAATCTGCAGGGTGCTGTGCCGTTCCCGTGTAGACAGAGGTAAATTAAATTAATGTAATCATATAACAACATACACAAAGCTTGAATGTACTGTAATTCTTGTTTTTAGATATGTGCGCATTACTTTCTACTATAACCATTTTAGGTAACTTCTATTCTGGGGATCCACCTCCAGTACCTCGGCCATTTCTTCTCTACCTGAAGTTCTCTTGTGACGATCTTTAATCTTCTGTGTCTATCGTCTATCTCTTCTAAAAAAGATTGGTACGATGCTGGTGTTTAGGCTGAATTATATTTATAGGTAATGTATTAGTTAAACGTATGATTAGTTAGGGACTGATTACATGCTGTTGATGAATGGTAAATGGACTGCTTTTTCATATAGCGCTTTTATCCAAAGCGCTTTACTGTATTTTGCCTCACATTCACCCATTCACACACACATTCATACACCGATGGTGATTGCTGCCATGCAAGGTTCCACCAACCACCGGGAGCAGTTAAGGGGTTAGGCATCTTGCTCAAGGATGCTTACAGGTAGGTCAACACCGGGGTTAAAACCCACGACCTTCCGGCAGGGAGCCAAACACCCAGACCACTCAACCATCCTGATAAATTAATGTTGTTTGCTTACGATAATGGGTGTACAGTATGTACTCAGATGCTGTACTGTGCAAATACATTTTAAATGAACTCCCTTTCTATATAAGTGTAAAGCACTTGTCCAGTTGACTGTATTACTTTTACAGTGTAATACAGTAATGGCGGATTCACCACAGGTTTTTACAATATATCCATCACAGACAGACAACTCGATGCAAAGATTTCTCTTGACTTAATGCTGCCTTTCATTTATTTGTTTACCATGATCAAACAGTCCACGTCACTGGTGACTAATTTGTCTTTAGGATGTGTTCGGTGCATCCCGAGCTATAACGCACAATGTCCCTCCATTAGTTTGAGAGCCAGCGCTGACAGTCGGCCTAATTAGTTTGGTCATGACAAAGGAGTGGTCACCACAAATCTGGGAATATCAATCCATCCATGGACGCATGTGTTTTCATAATACAGCCAATACAGTGAGCAAACATGCCTATAAGGCGGTCTGTGAAAGTTCAATCACACAAGCATTAAGATGAATGTCTTAAAGCTCTGCTGCAAATATAAATGTAGTTTGTCAGGATATTTAGCTGTGTCTTGAAAAGATGCAGAGCAGTTTGTGTAGCATGGCGCAGTCAGTGCCTCTTCAATACAACCTGCATACCAATTACCAAAATAGCATGTTGTGTTGTCTCCCTTTGAGATTAAATAAGATTACTATGAGAGAGGGCAAAGCGCTCTAAGCAATATATTTATTTTCCTTTCACCATTTGTCGAAGCTTTATTGCTTTCAGAATTGTTGTATGAAACACAGCAATAATGGTCCCAAAAATATCTACCTGCGGCAGTCATAGAGCATGGTCAAAAGAGATTATGTCTTTTAAGAATCATTTTAACAAGCCAACGTTATAGAGGTTCTTAGCCCTGAAGCTAAAGCCACTTTCGCATATTTTCCACAATAACCTCCCTCCCATAAAAAAAAAGTTCCATTAAGGGTTTTTTGTCTCATGAATGTGTTAAGACATTAGAAAATTCACTTGCTAGGAAGCTTCTTTAAAAGCATTTAGTCACATTCTCAATACTTTATCTTTCTTGGGTGATTTTTTACAATGGAAATGCTACAATTGACAGACCACTCTTAATTAGCTAACTTACAAAACGCTTTAAATCTTTCCGATGTGTTAGTTCTTAAGTACAGCACAATGTGTAAAATATTATGCATAGTATTAATGCTAAATGTTGTTTGCCTACTGTACCATCACCTACTGCATCTTAGCCGTCCTCTAGGGGTGGATTCCTCCCTGGTCTCTTCTCAAGGTTTCTTCCCTTTTTTCCCATGGGGTTTTAATGGAAGTTTTTCCTTGCCCGGGGGTAGGAGCAGGTTAAGGGGGTGTTGTTTGTGTGCATGTGAAATATAGGTTGTACCACCCTTTGAGACTGTAATGTGATTAAGCGCTATATAAAGACAATTGTTTTGACTTGACTTAAAGATTCATGGAATACAACTTCTATTTTTACTACTCTGTTGCTGTTAATGGCATGTCTCTGAAATAAGCAAGCTTAAGGGAAATACTCTCCTTCCCCATATGGATCTGTGTTAGAGTAGCATTTTAGCTATACTGCATGGCGCTGTGCATAGTTTCCCTGTACCTTGTGACTTCAAGCACTACAAAATCAGCTGGAACTACACTGGCCAGAAAGCATCCCCATTATCCTATCCACAAAAGGCAAACAGGTGCACCGCATGATCACATGGTGTGGATATACCAGCGCAGGCCACATGATCTACTCACAATGAGGTCGGCAATCTATTCTCTCTTTAGAGAATCCGTTTCCTGCTGGGAGTAGAGCATCCCTTTCTAAAGACTTTTATAGATGCTCTCTAAGCCCCCAATGCTTCAAACTCCAAGCAGCGTTTGATGTCTGCCGGGAAAGATAGACTAACTACACTCTGAGCCTTTTTGTGTGGCTGGCAGCAGATACCACAGAATACTTCTCTCTCTCTCTTCTGATGCATAATGAGTTTGGGACTACAATTTACTATAAGGCACAAGTTGTTATGCATGTTTAGTTCCAGATATTTGTTTTCTTATGTGGGCATCAATGTGGTATGGAGCAAATGGAAAATAAAGATGAGGTTTAGCCACGGAGGCTGTGTTGGAGATTGGATACTGCGTTGAAAATGTACAGGGAATGATGGAGTGGAAGATAATCTATTTTCTGATTTGCTATAATAAGTGAATTCCAATTGCAGAAGAAGTGAAGGAACTGCACACAAACAAATAGTAGGTCCACTGTGACGCAGCAGTCTTGCCGATAACGCATTATATTTATGTCCTCCAAAAAACTATTACATGTATGTAGTCAAAGTGGCCCACTGTGGGGTTTTCTCAAGTCAAATTAAGTCTTAATGGTTGCGGAGACCATTAATTGCAAATTAAATCCAGGATTCATGTACTGCAGCTGTTCGACACCAGCTGTTGTGTTTAGCTAGTGACAACTTACTCAATGTATAAAATAAATAGACAAAATAAATTGTCATAATAATAAGAATTCTAATGTGTTTTTTATGTTGTGCACTATCCAGCTGATTCTAAGATATAGAATGACAATTAGCCTGACTAGAAACTTAGAGACACATCCAGAGTAGACAGCACAAATGTCTCTTCTCGTATCTCTACAGTGTACTTTATAGGCCTACGTGAACAAAAGAACATTATCAGCACATCCTATTGCCTGACAAGCCAGCAGCATCAGAATTCAGTCGATATCCAGCCTGACAGATGTCAAGCGAGGGGATTGTGTGCGTGCAATTGGGTGCAGGCACACGTGTATTTTGTGTGTGCCGCTAGCAGAACCAAAGTTGATACAAGCTAACTTCAGCTTCAGCGCAGACCTACAGACAGTTGTTGCCACAAACACGCCATTGTTTGATGCTCTGGGGGCTTTTTTTATTTAGGTCACGTTGTGTGCTTCAGTGGCCATGGAAGCTATGTACAGCTTTCAGTAAATACCTCACGTTGGACAGGGTCCAGTTGGATCTGTAATGTATTCCATAGAGAGCTTTATGTGTACTGTGTGAATGAGCTTTGCGTGGAATAGCATTTAGGCTATATTACAGATGGGGGAGTGGGGGATTTGCCATTGTTTATTCTATTTTTATTGTCACAATAAGAGAGAATAGTATATTGAAACAGACTGGGAAGATCAAACAGATTTGTGCAGAGGAAGAAAATTACAGGAATATTTTACAGTTTTCCAATGAATGCAATGGCCAGGTGGTATCTACATTACAGATAATTGGATTAACTTGAATACATGTATGTTCCCCGCACATATTCTCAAATTTGGTCAAAGATTTGACAACCTTGTAGGGTTGAACCCAGAACTATCTTCTTGCGTTCCAGAATTATAGAAGGCTGGATTATAATGAGGTTGATAATAATCCATCCACCCATTATCTTGACCGCTTCTCCATTAAGGTTGTGGACTGTGGTGTGAACTGCATGTCCAATCACTCTTATCACTCAATGGATGCTATCCATGTGGATTCATTCCATATAATGTTAATACAGCACTTCTTTGGATGTGATGGCAGAACAAAAAAGTAAAAGATTGTACTTTCAGAGCTATGATATTAAGATGGGGTACTCTGGGGTGAGCTGTCAAAGAGAGAATATACCCCATACATATAGCATGGAATATGAGTGGAATAATCCAAAGCTTCTGTTTTTATTACATTTTACTAGCAAAATGAGTGTAACCAAAGCTAGCAAATGTGTCTTGTCTTAATCCCTTTTTGGGGGGAAGGGACATCTTTCCCTCTGTATTTTTGTTTGAAATGTACCATGGTGGCCTTTGGTAGCACATTCTAAATCACAGTGATGAATTCCCTTTGTCGGCTAACCCTGGCTGCTCTCAGGGTGTATAGGCTCTTGTTATCATCTCATTAGCTTCACCATTAGTCTGCTGGAAGCAGTGTGGGGCCGCTAGAAGCTAGCCAGCCATAGCCCCAGATGAGTAAGGCAGGCCGTTAAAGGGCCCTGATTTGCCATTGTTTTTATGTCACCGTGTGAGGGGAAAGGTCATTTATTGCCCATTGCCTTGATTGTGCACAGTAGATGTCAGATAGGGTTTACTGGCCAATTAGTTTGCCCTCAGTGGAACTAGAGGTATGGAGGGACTGTGACAAACCAAACTCAATCATTTGTGTGTGTGCAACACTTTTGGCTACATGCTAATTATATGCTTATACATGCTAATGCTCTACTTTAATCTATTGTATCTCTGTAAAAGGGATCCTCTATTACTTTTCCACATTAAATGTTTGTCAGTAATTGAGGTAATCGAATAATTATTGAGTTTACTCTTCTTCTATGAAATCCATTTGCAGTTGTGACAGGGATCAGAATCTGGCATTTACTTAAGTGCAAATTCCTGTAATAACTGCTGTAATGACAGCCTATCATTTTTAATCTAACAATTTCTACTTGTATGTTATGTGTGAGAACAACCTAACCTGTAATGTTAATGGAAAGTCATAGATTGTAGTTTTGACTTCTCACATTTACATCTGTGAGGAGTTTGACATCTCATGTAATATGAATTTGCTCAGAGATTTGTTACTAGCCTTGATCTCGTGTATCTTTTCACATTGAAGACTACTGACTACTATATAGTCAATAGAGACATTGGGGCTGTCATAGGAAACGCAAGCCATGTGGAGTGACTGCTATATTTAGAGAGCTTCCTTTTTCGAGTTCTGAAGGACGAAAATAAAAGTCAACCTCAGTGTTTGTTTTCATCTGATGAGTGTTGCCAAAAGACATATTCTTTAAATTTGGGCAGTAGAAGCCTTTACACTGTATGCAAAGTCAAGGTATTTATAATTCTCTTTGCTCTCTCCCCCGAACCCACCCATATCTCTATGCGTGCATCTGTGTGTGTGTGTGTGTGTGTGTTCTCGCCCGTGGCTACATCCCATCTGCATAGAGCTGGTTTCGCAGACTTCCGCCCGGCATCTGCCAGACTGCGCGTCGATAACCCCCCTACCCCGGGCGCCATGACGATGAAGGGCCTATCGGGCAGCCGCAGCCACCATCGAGCAGTTGCCTGCGACCCCTCCTATGACTCCATGACCCTGGGCCGCGACGACCGCAGACGGCCTTACTTCAACCTCAGCCCCGGGGAGACCCACCCCGCCGACCACCCTTACTACGCCCAGCGCAGCTCCTTCCAGTCGGAGTGCAGGCCCTATCCGGACCTGGCCAGCTGTACCTTTCCCCGGCGACACTACAGCTCACAGCATCAGCTGACGGGCCAGTGTACCGCCCTGGTGCCGTACACCGGAGGGCCAGCGGGGGGCAATAAAGGCCTCCTGGAGCAGCTGGAACAGCGCGGGACTGTAGGGGCGCATCGCGACGGCTACCACACGCTGCAGTACAAGCGCACAGCGGCCACCGCCAGCACGGCGCACCAGCGAGGCGACAGCCCCGGGCGCATCCGCCACCTGGTGCACTCGGTGCAGAAGCTCTTCACCAAGTCCCAGTCGCTGGAGGGGCCGGCGGGGGTGGCGGGCGGCGCTCCGGGGAAGACCAACGGGGGCAAGGCCGGCCCGGACGATCCGGCCTCCTGCTCTGGCACGCTGAAGCATGCCAGCAGCAAGCGGGCCAGCAAGAGCAAAGACCGCTCCAAGTCGGAGCCCAAGATGCGCACGGCCATCTCGGGCTACTGGAGCTCCGACGACACTCTGGACCAGGAGCTGTGCCTCTACCGCGGTGCCCCCGGCCCGGCCCCCGCCCCCCCTGGCCTGCCCTCGGGGGTGATGACGATGGGACGCCACCCGGAGAAGTCCCAGTCGCAGTACTTCCTGGAGTCGTACAACACCATCAGCGCTCACTCGCTCAGGACGTCGCGCAGCAACAACGACGTGGTCAAGTGCTCCACCTGCTTGGCCGGCGGGGGAGGCGCCGGGGGCCGGGGGGTGGGGCTGGTGCTGGACGGACAGCTGCAGGTAAAGAAGAGCTCGTGGTCGTCCACCCTGACGGTGAGTAGGGCCAGGGAGGTCTACCAGAAGGCGTCGGTCAACCTGGATAAGGCCCTGATGAAAGCAGAACAGGGACCAACATGCCACTTCCTACAGGTAGAACTGTTTATTAATAGCTAACATGATTGTTAATATGATTGTTAAAGGAGGCATTTCATGCTCCTTTTCACTTGTTGACACCGTTCCTTGACTTCTCAATTTGCAATGTAGTTGACAAGCTTAGGTGAAAATACCACATAGATTATGTGGAATAGCACCATCATACCAAGACCCCCAGATAACGGTCTGTTTTCAGTGACTGTTGCTTTAAATTTAACAAGCCAATGCCCACCCCGCCCCGACTTCCACGTAGCTGTGTTGACGTCAGGCTACGACTGCTTTACTGCTGACTGCTAGTACTCAAACGCGTTTTGAACATAGTTTTATCGGTTTATACACCTCTTTCTCTGCCTGTGTTACTTTTATGGCAAATACAGACCAGGGAGCTAACAGTCTAACAGTGAACGGATCCTATGACAACAAGGCAACAGCAAAGTTACTGGCATACTGTAAATCACTTTCTGTCATACATGCGCATGTGCATGTATCTGCCATATCAGCAAAATGTCACGGATACCTATATAATGTAGTGTTGGATTGGTCAAAAGCTACTGTGACTGCTCAGTTAAATAGCAAAACTCCTCCATGATAATCTGTTTTTAAAGAGTATAGGAGACTGGTTTACAGCAACACCCTCTTGCAGAAAATGTTGCTTGTGTGTTTGTGTGTGTGTGCGCGTATGCCAGTGTATGCTGTTCTCAGAGCAGAGAAAGTCTTGGAAGTGCAGACCAAATTTGAAAAGAAAAGCCTTCACTGCCACCCCACAGCTACAACGAACACCCTTACTCCCACCACTCCTCCTGTTCGGGTGAAGATAAATGCAGAGAAAGTGATTTGACTTTTAAATACATTCTCTCACATCAGGGTTTGAGCCCCACACATTACAACGGCGAGAGGATACACTGAGGAAAAAAACATGGAACAGCCAAAACCAATATGGCTGACAGCGCTGGAGCTCAATTTAGCAGAAGACTCGAGATACATTTGAGAGAGTATAGCCTGTACAGTTGAAGGAACAATGCTGTCCCTTCTGTATGGCAACATTTCTTCAAAGCCTGAAACAGTTGTTGAATGAAAAGAAAAGAAAAGAAAAGGATACAGGGGCTTTCAAGAATAAAACGATCTGACAAGTTTGTCAGCAGACACCTGTTGATGTCTAAAAACAGGAATTTGACACTTCCCGTCTTTAGACACTGTATTCCATGCCTTATTCCATGCCACCTCTTACAAACACACACACACATACACACACGTCCACGCACATGCAGTGTGATATTAATGCCATTATGCACTGCAGTGGTCAAAGGTTAAAGTGTGTTGAGCATCTTTAGTAAGTGTACCGTTAGCATATCTTGGTTGGTCTGCAGACACTCTCATCTCTCCCCAGATGTTAACACTGTCTTTGTCTGGCTGCCCTTGACGTCAGAGGCCAGCTCTGTTTCCTAGCTACAGGTTTGTCCAGAATGAGTCTGGAGCACTTTGTCATTCAGATTTCTCTCTCTCTACCTTTGTCTTTTTCTCCTTCTCACTCTGTATGCCCCGGTTACTTTCACTTCAACATTAGCGCCCTAAAAGCCACTCACGTTGGGCTACATTGGTTCGGGCCAAACAAAACCTCCTTTGTTTTGCTCTCTCTCTGCTCGCTCTCAGAGGGCTGAAAGATAGTTTCCCCTATTTTTTTTGTCTTTTTTTGTTGTGTCCATTAGCAAGCGTAAAGAAGTTAGCAAAGCTTGCAGGGTACGAGCTAGAGCATCATTTTCGACAAAGCTATTAAGTTGCTGCGTTTTTAGATATGCTACATGCGTCGCAGGACAAGCCAGTGGATGCCTCTGGCACTCTAACCTTTACGGTATGAAGGCAGCAGTTATAATGTTATTTTACAGCTATCATTTCCAACCATGTCTTTTTTGCAGTTGATGGGAAGTTACCTTGTTGCCTTAACTCTTCACCATAAACAAAATGTCATGCTTTTTTCAACTCTACATGTCAATTGAATTTGAATAAATAGAGTTTTTATTTGAGCAGTCACAAATGTGACGTCTTGAGGCTACAGTCTCAACTGTTGTCGTCTCTCTTGGTCTGTACAGGTTCCCCAGGACGAGTGGAGCGGTGGCTTCTCCCCGCTGGGCAAGGAGGACGAGATCCCGTGCCGGAGGATGCGTAGCGGTAGCTACATCAAGGCCATGGCGGAGGAGGACAGCGGGGACTCGGACTGCAGCCCCAAACCCTCGCCTAAGGCCCAGGCACGACGTGCCAGCTACCTGAAAGCCACTCAGCCGTCCCTCACAGAGATGACCACTCTTAAGTGAGCTAATAGCGACAGCTAGTGAACATTAGCATTTGTTTCGTTTTAGCTAACGTGGAAAAGCTTATATAAGCTTATATACACTCCCGACACACATGTATGTCTGTTTAACACAGGCTGTGCTAAAGACAACTTCACACAGAAGTACTTGTGAAGTAAGGAGGGGTAAAGACAACAATGTGATGCTGAGCTCTGTAGGGGACGATTTTTGTAATGCTGGTTTTAACAACAAGGGTAACAAATCAATGGATATAGCTTTAAATATATTAATATAGTTACTATAGCTTTAGCCAGTGTTGGGCACTAGTTAAACTACATTTCTCAGTAGCGTGGCGGTAGCGGCGCTGTTTTCTGAATCAAATAACTTTTCAGTAGCGAAGCTTTTTAATTGATCAAGTAGTGCAGTAGCGTCTACAGAAGCTACATTTTCCCAAGCATTTCTGAATCTGAAGCTCAAGCTTAAGTCTGATACAACTGCTAAGAATCAGTACGTGATGCCATCCCATACACGGACCTACACGTGTAGCCGACAGAAGCAGTTCCGTATGACGGAGACGTAGGCCTACCAATCACTATGCTGATTACTTAGTTTGATGTAGGGGATTGAGGGGGGAATAAAGACAAGAACAGTGAGAGCAGAGAACACAGCTATTTGTTTAATAAACAATTGAACTGAACAGTTTTGCCTGTTTGTTTATTTGTTTGACTGACACTTTTAAATGTTGGTACATTAAAATGTATTTTAAAAAAATAGCTTAATAGTAAACTAAGTTTGCCGTGTTGCTGTAGCTTAGCTTGCTAAATTTCTTTTGGGTGTAGCTTCAGTGTAGTGAAGATTAATTTAACGTAGAGTAACTGGTAGCTCAGCTCACTACATTTTCAATGTAGCTTTGCCCAACACTGGTTTTAGCTACAATATATTAACAGAAGGAGAGATGGAGGCAGCCAGTAGCAGCTGCAGATTGTTTGCGTGAGTCCTAACCCTCAGTGGCCATGTTTTAATTACCTGTTAAGCACAGATGTATACATGTTTTGCCAAGTTTGGCCTTTGTATCACTACGATTGAACCAACAAACCAAGCTCATATACTGTGTAATTGGAACTGCATTATGTCTGCACAAATTCTCAGACCTCGAGAGCTTAAACACCTTTTTTTTAAGATATAGGGCTTGTTGACATCAATTGACAGCCTAATATCTCACAACAACATGCAATGCATTCTCCTTAGGACAAGTCACGCTTAAGTAATGTTTAGTTATTTATTTTCTGAAAAATTCATTCTTTATATGGCTTGCGGATAAAATATTGAACAACATTGTTTTCCTACACAGAATGTGTATAGTTGTACTCAGGTTTACACAACTTAGTGTATACTCTTTTTCAGTAGCGAATCGTGACCCTCATCACTGGGCCTTTAGTGTCACCACAACAAGACAACATCTGCTGAAAGTATGCGACCAGAACCGTGAGCTTTAAACGATTGCCTACATGTAAGCATTGACTGCTAATGGGCTGCGCAATCGGGCGGTGCACCTTCACAGCCGTGCTTTTTTGCCGGAATGTGTCCGCCTCCGGTCACCGTTTGCCCAGGTCCCCAACGCACCCTAGCCTCCTTTAGTGTTGATTGTTTATCGCTTACAGCTGTGGGTGTAGAGGTATATAGGCTGTGGTTTGTCTCTTGTTCTTTGTCTGTTGTTGTTAGCCTTCTGGCCGCTGTGGGCGTGTTATCTGTTATGTGGCTGTGTCAAGCCACTTCATTAAACGCTGAGCGTAACGCTCGGGAACGCAGCTCCAAGCCACTGCGTACTCTACCGTCTGCGCCTGCTCTTGCCCCTGCCCAACACGTTACAGCTATATAGTAAATGTTAACCTCACACACATGCACGCCAAGTGCATAAGATACAATACTACATACATACTACATACTGTATTTGCCTAATGTACAACATATTGTAACACTATAATCAAAAAGCTAGATCTAGGTAAAGTTTCCACAAACTTGCCTTTCACATCCAACAGGAAATCTCGCCAAACAGACAAAGCATCTTAAATTATTAACAAACAACATCTAAGAAACAGTAGTCTCACGTGGGTTGTCCTTACCTCTCTCACACCTGAAGAAGAACGCAGCGCCTACTGGAAGTGTGCACGCCTCTGGGTCTCCAACACCGGGCTCCGGCCTGTCTCTGTAATAGGCCTTGGGCTTAACCGTATCCTCGTCGATAGCATTAGCTGTTGACGGGTGTTTCCGCAATTTCTGAATCAATTTCATATCATTCTCTTTTGTATGCCACATCTCAAAGTAAACGGTGCAAACCATTTATTTAATGTTGCCATAGTTTCACTCGCTGGCGCTGCTCTCATCCTGGCAGTCCAATGTCTTAATTTTGGCGTGTGCATGCAGCCACGGTATATGTGCAGGTGTTCTACAGCTGCTTTCATTAAACAGGCATCTACCGTAGGCTGGATAGTCTACTGGCTATAGCCATCCCACTTCAGCAATAGTACCCGGCCCGGCACAACTATTAAGATAGCCTAGCTGTTGTACTAGCCTTACTGGTGTTGGTCCGATGAAAAGGCATTCTCGAAATTAAATCAGTGTTAGGTCTTCTTCACGTGATATCTCCATTTCTAGGCATTTTTTTACTTGGCCGATTCATTATCCCACAAATAATCGCGATAAACAATATTATTGTCATTTTACGGGCAGACAAGAAACGGGTGGAATTACTATAATCCAACTATACTATAAGTCAACATGGGAAGCAGGGAGAGAAGTAGTTTTAACTCAAACACGGGAAACATTGTATATCAATATAGTAGCTTACTACTGTCACTACAAAACATTGTATATTAGAGAGATTATTCCTACATGCCAATTCAAAAACTCAAACATTACATTTTAACAAACAAATACCTTTTCTTAACACTTTCGTTCAAAGTGTAACCGGGGTACATTTGTAACCTCACACGCACATAGAATCACAAATAATGTAGCTACAATGGCTTTATTTTACACTATATAACAAAGAATGATGGACTGCATAAACAGGGTTAACGACCCCTAAATATTTTGTCAAAATTACGGATTGGATGCGCACACACAAAAACAAAAACACACACACTTGCACAGTGGAAGTGGCTCAGCTCGGGTCTGCTAACGGCTTGAATGGCTTACTCCCTTAATGGAACCCAGTGCAACAGCCAGCATGACACAATATGGCCAGAATAAGGCCAATTTGACATTTTTGTTATTGTTTGAAGTATTGCTCCGGGCATTTTGCATTGTCTGTGTTTACTCTCATCTAATAGCAAAACACCAAGATAAAACGTTCCTTGAAATGGTGAAGGATTACTCCTGCAGTGAAAACAGATTAAACACAAACAAAAATGTGAGAAAAAAAAAATCACATCTGTACTTTTGGGCTTTTTTGCCGACAAGAACACTATTTTCTGCCAGCTCATTTATTTATGTCCCAGATTTGACCGTGTTTATGATTTTCATTCTCGCTGAACAGATGGCTTTGTTAATTTAGTAATCACTTTTCTACCCTTTTTTTCTAGCCCTCCATTTATTTTGCCCAGAGTGTGAAAGCAGAACAGAAAAGACAGTAAAGAAAGAAAGAGAGAGATGGGAAGAGATTAGTCATGTAGCCTGGCCTGTTCTTTACTTTACAACAGGTTTCTTACATTTATTCACTCCCTATTAGCCTGTTAAAGCCCTTTTGTGATGGTTTGTGATTAAGGGCCGCACCACTCACCTTGACTTGACAACTTTACAAGACAGACAAGACAAATGAAAGAAGGAATATCTCCAGATAGCAGAAGGAGCCCTCGCCTCATAACTCAGTTGCATGACAGGCAGCCTCAGGCAAGGCATACTGCCTATAGCAGGCCCAGGAACATGTGTTGTTTTAATGGTGCACAGGGGCAACCTGACCTCCTGGCTGGGTCTACCATTCAGGCTGCAACAATAAACCGTGTTCCCTCTGATTTTAATCAAGCTTGCTGGGAACCCAAGCTAAGAGGCCTCCAGATGGGAAGATGGATGAATGCAATAACATAGACTAGATATAGATGGATGGGTGGATAGTTGGATGGATGTATATGTATATACAGTTGCAAGAAAAAGTATGTGAACCCCTTGGCATTACGTGGAGTTTTGCATGAATTGGTCATAAAATGTGCTCT
>JAODLL010076852.1:0-16044 GCA_026546735.1 Forbesichthys agassizii | reverse complement strand
AGTTGTGAGGGGAAGTACCGTCCCTGGTACACTGCCCCTAGTGGCGTGGAGGCCGCCTGTTTGGTTGGGGCTCCACAACTTCAATAGAATCTTAAGATAATTTCCGATGGCGTGCTTATATTAAATACATAACAGATACTCCTTGAGAAAAACTATTTATTTACACAGGTTCTAATGAGCCCTTTGCAATGTGATCTATACATCTCTAAGTTACTTAAAAGTGGCACCACTGATACAAGCCTTACATGAAGTGATTTCCCGGTATACAATGCTAGCTTGTCTTGAGGGTTTCGTCAGGAATAGCTCACGTCCTGTTGACTCAATGGATTTCTTACAGCTTTAATTGATAATTGAATGGCTCATAAAGCTAATGCAGAGTTCACTCCAGGCTTGGAGCATATGCGTCACAAACTGTAGTACCTCTCCACAACCAGCAGGAAATTCACGCCATATTTTACTTTGCATAAAGATGAGATCATTTCCACATCAAAGTAAGGTTTTATATCTATTTCTGTCATGCTAAAGATCAAAATTGATTAAGTCTGTTTAATAAATGAGGCCCAAGGTCTGTCTGCTGTCCTGTGTGTTAATATTTGTGTTGTTGTGTTGTTCTTCTCTCTCTCTCACTTCAACCACCAATCATTTCTTTGATTTAGTATTTTAATGTATGTGTGTATGTGTGAATACATACATGTATACTGTATGCAGTTTAAACTTATATATATATATGTGTGTGTGTGTATGTGTGTGTGAGCATGATTGTAATGTGTACAGTGATTGTTTCTATGTATACAGGTATATGTACGGTATGTACTGTAACCATACACTAGTGAATCACACACCTAACAACACCCAAGGATTTAAAAGCAGGACTAAAAAGAACAAGTTTGTCTTCCTTGAAATGTGTTGTGACATTATGCTACAAGACAGAGCAGAGCTCTCGCAAAGACACACATACATAATTACCTGTAGCGTGAATCTAACCAGTTATGGTATACTTATGTATACCCAGCCTGGTCTTGTCACTGACCTTTTACCTGAACGCTTGTTCTAACATTGTTTACATTCCAGAAATTACAACCCTGGACAAAAAACTGTAAAATAAAAAATGGAAGATATTAGATTATGTTGTGGGAATGTATACAACAATATTATATTATTATATATAATGATTACATCGAAATAGTTAATTATCTTTTCTTTTTTGTTATGCAATAATATTAGTTGTTTAGTATTTAAATATTTTACTTAAGGTACACTATTGGATTGACATCTCGCATTCAGACTGGTTTTCAGGTTTACACAATACATGGTGTTGTGTAAAACAGCTTTGCTGTACATGTTGTTCACTGTGGAGTATTAATAACAATGTCTTGTGTAATGTGTGTTACATTTCTGACCTCCAGGATCAAATTCACGAATCTACTCTTAACAAGTGGTTAAGACATGTCAAGCAAGTTAACGGCCCATGTCACAGCAATACATACATACATGCATACATACATACAATGACACTATTACCAGGTTAGCACTATACTGTTATATACAGTAGTATACACATTTAAATACAAACTTGTTCACAATATAATGTATAGTATACATATATAAAGCCCTTCTCAATGAATCCTAATGTAATTTTTCTAATACCATATACAGTATAATGTGTAAAAGCAGTGATGTAGGGTCTCAGGTATCAGATATCAGTGCTGCCACACTGCTCCAGCCTCAAAATAAAGAGGTGGAGTAACTCTGCACGGTGGAGGGCAGATGAGAAGACTCCAATCATCCAGAAGACAAAAGCCTCTGCTGAGTTGAGCAGCATCCTTTCATCTCTCCCTTCAGACGGAACCTCCGGGCTAAGATGGAATTTTGGATACATGGCTGATGTGGAATAATGTACAGTAGACACCATCAGGGGTCAGCTTTATTCCTTAATACGCAGCTGATGTTGGAAAACCATCATCATAGTTCATGATAAACAGGTGCTTAGACAGGATGCACATTACAGTGTCAGTGAGGAAGTTGCAGTATACTGTACTGGGCCTGCCTGATCAGGGGTAAGAGATCGGCAGTGCCATTAGTCAGGTGTGTCACAGGTGCATTACAGGACATGTTACAGGACATGCTACAGGTGTGTCACAGGTGCATTACAAGACATGTTACAGGACATATTACAGGTGTCACAGGTGCATTACAGGACATGTTACAGGTGTGTTACAGGGCATGTTACAGGACATGCTACAGGTGTGTCACAGGTGCATTACAGGACATGTTACAGGACATATTACAGGTGTCACAGGTGCATTACAGGACATGTTACAGGTGTGTTACAGGGCATGTTCCAGGTGCATTACAGGACATGTTACACAGCATGTTACAGGTGCATTACAAGACGTGTTCCAGGTGTGTTACAGCATGTTACTGGTGCATTACAGGGCATGTTACAGGTGTGTTACAGGACATGTTATGGTGACAGAGCATGTTACAGGTGTGTTACAAGACATGTTACAGGTGTATTACAGGTGTGTTACAGAGCATGTTACATGTTACATGTTTGATACAGGTGTGTTATATGTGTGGTACAGAGCATGTTACAGATATGTTTTGTTTTCCATTTCAAGTTTTGGGTAGAGTGATCTTTGATCTTTGCTCGCTACGATTAGACGGCCTGATTACATGATTGCTGTTCATTGACATATTATATTGGTGCTAGAGCGGTGTTACAGGCGTGTCACAGGCGTGTTACAGGCGTGTTACAAGGTTAGGGCCCACCATGTCCTGAGGTGCGTACGTATGGTACATGCTGCCGCACGTTGAACAAACTGCCAGGAGTCAGGGCGTGACCAGATGGTTTTTGAGAGGCAAGAGGTTGAGCAACACTGGCGTGATGTCTCCAGCTAAATTGCTAATACATGCACAAACACACATGCCATAAACCGCATACTGCATAAACACGTACACTTTCAAACACACCTTGCCGTTTCCTGCTCTATACAATACATACTGCGTGAATGAAAGTTCCTCTGGGGAGGTCGGCTGTGCTATGAAAGGCTTTTCTCTCTGTTCCACACAGGAACTGTCATGTTAGCCCAGAGCCTGGAGGCTTGATGATGATCTGATACCAGGAGATCCACCCATGTGCCCGACACAAGTCTCAGAGTGGGCCAGGACCAGGGCTCTCCCTGGACACCAGGACATGTACACATGGAACATACAAGGGCACAGCACATACCTGTCACATTGTATAGATACATATTGTACATTAATACTGTTATCGTGGCTAAAGCTAGTGTCTTTTCACTATCATGTTAACAATAACAGCTACTATAGGGCATCCTAATATGAATCAGAAGGAGACACCTGTCTAAGTGGACTCTTGCTCCTCCTCTCGCCTCTCCTCATTCAGGAGTCGTTCAGACATATCAGGTTCAGCGTCGGATCGGCTGACAGGCTGGAGACACTTCAAAGTGGACGCTGAAAAGAGGAGAGACCTCCCCCCCTCGTCCCATGGGACCTGTAATGGGAGCGTCCAAGCCACCCCACCCCCCAGAGCCATATGGGCCTGCCCAGGAGGGGACTAGGAGGGGGGCACAGACAGACAAGGCACAATGCTAAGTTATATTTGATTATTTACATCTTATTTGTCTGATTTGACTTAATTATTTACTTATTTTAAGATTAAATCCTGCATTTCCCACACACTGTCAAGTCAACAGTTTGACCTACAGACCACAGAACATGATATAACAAACTAGAAACTATTATCCATAGACACACATCTGCTGTATCAACATTATTCATACATCATACATAAAACTAGATTAAAAACCAGACAAGTAAAATGTTTGTTCAAAGCACTTTGACAGTACCGAGCCGTGTATGGTAAGATGTGACATAAAATGTGACATGCTTCACCAGAACGTTATGACCCATCTTAGTAGGACTAATATTAAATCTAATTCTAGTTTGATAACTCGTTGCCTTGCCCGCTGGTCTGTTGGCCTACTCTTCATCCAGAGGCTGCATCATTCTCTGCGACCCTCCTCTTCATCTTCCAAACCAGTGCTAACCCAGTTAGCAGTGATCTGGTGCCCAATTTATCTCCCATCCGCAGCACTGCAGATCTAATTTCAGCCTCCCCAGACCACAAACAGGAAGGAGAGAGCAGTCAATAAACAGCCACTCCCCCGCCCTGCCAAGGGGAGTAACAGGCAGACAGGGGGAGTCGAGAGCTGCGTCCAGCTGTTCCCCCTCCTGTCTCGTCCATGCGACACACTGACATGGCCCGCCAGCTGAAACATCTTCATTAACTGAGCAGAACCCTTTGTAACGTCTCTTCTGAATAAGAGATGGGACGACATCAGACTCTCCCAGATAAAACACGTAACAGACAGGAAATGCATTGGATTTGGAATGATCAAATGTGAAGTGATGTCAGCCCTTTGACTTACTTTGAGAAAATCAGATTTCCTAACTCAAAGCGAAGTGAAATTATGAAGGAGAGAGTCTAGATGCCCTGAGGTAAATCTGATCTGCTTCAAACAGACTCATGAGTAAAAAGAATTCAGACGTCCCAGGCTCACATTGGACAAATGTCTGAATAGAAAAGAAGCATTATTCCTACTAATTCATTTACATATTCATTAACTTTCTGAATCTCAATCATGTTTATTCTGTAACCCAAATTAAAAATATTCATATAAATTCCTGCTTGGCTACATTTCTGCCAAAAGTCCTATTGCAAATACATGATAGTACACCTTTTTGCTTACATTATAGTAGATGTACCTAATATATACTCATATTGAGGCAGGTTTAGAGTCAGAGGTCATGCATGACTCTTCCTGACCCACCCATCACAATGGAGACCCCAGCCTGCTGACCTGTCTGTCTGTCTGTCAACTGTGTAGCAGTGTCTCAGCAGAGGCCTATCTACTGATAGAGCTGTCTGAGATAAACATTCACATATTATCTCACAACATGCAAGCTTATAAGTAATTTATTCATCATGTTCAAAATAGATAGCATAATTTGTCAAAAATCAAAACATTAATTATTGATTGTGGTGTAACATGTTCATTAGAATCTATTCTGATTATTGATCTACTACATCTACTAAGAAACTATCCCACACCGCCCCCTACTGATGTAACATGGTAACACGTGTAGTGTATACATTCTTAAAGGGATAGTTCAGAATTTTTCTATTTTTCATTATGTAAATATAATTTCACAGTAAGTTCCCAAGTAGTGATTCTTCAGTTGTAATGAAAGTGCAGCACTACAGTTATGACAATTTTGTCTACCGATTCTAAAACATGTATAGTCTGTTTATAAAAAGGTATGATTTAAAGGCTTGCTAAGAATCAGAGCATCCCGTGCATGGACATTTGGGGGGGAAAAAATAATAACTATAATACATTTACAAAAGTGATCTCCCTGACTTCCTGCTGCATTCTATATGATATTATGAGGATGTGCTGTACGAATGCTCCTCTTAGGTCAACGATAAGATCACCAACAGACACCCTAGAACAGTTGCTATGGAGATCAGTTGGACTGGTCCTTGAGCACTCCGGATTACTCGAACTCTTTGATCTGGAAACATAAAGCCACAGGTTCGAATTACTGTACATTAATTCAAGTACATAATCAGCACTTACTCAGTAATAATCAATAATAGACTGGTCAATAACACGCGTGTGTGCTTGTGAGCAGACAAGAATTAGTTACTTCTGCGTGTCCGACTTAAGGTCAGTGGACCAAGGGAGATCTCTGTTGTGTCGTGGAACATCGCAGACCTGCGGCTCCTCCCATGGTAACCAGGGTAACAGTGCTGGAGGATGTAACATTACAAACATCAAGCCTTTTGCTAAACTGTAATATTCCTTATATATTGTATCTTATATACACTATATATATATATACATTATATATATATATATATATATATATATATATACAGTATATATATATACAGTATATATATATATACAGTATATATATATATATATATATACACAGTATACACAATTTAGATATATACTAATGAAGTGTATGAACTGTGAATATGATCTAACCAATTAGAATGCTAATCACCTTTATGTCATGTTAGCTAAACACAAGCTATTGAAATTCAACATTTCCATTGGCTGACTTGGTGTATTCTACCTGTATTCTCTAATCCAGCTCCTGTGGTTTAGGCTTCTGCTTAATGTGCTAATTGGAACTGGACAATTGTAAAGCTTGTTAGATGACCAGTTCACGGCGACACACACACACACAGGTACATACAGCGGCACAGTTGCCAGTGGCTCGCAGACAGAGGTGGGCGTGGCAGTGCAGATAGATGGTGGAGGCGTTGTGGAAGGTAAACATCTTGAAGGAGAAGCTAGAGGAGGTGGAGACTCCGTTTTGGATCAGCACCACAGTGTCATCATTAGGACTGGGACACCTAGACCAGACAGCAGATACAACAAGATTCTGAGAATTGATGTGTGTGTGTGTGTGTGTGTATGTGTTTGAGAGTCACTAGTGTGTGTATGTGAGTGAGTGAGTGAGTGCGTGAGTGCGTGTGCGTGTGTGTGTATGTATGTGCACGCGTGTGCGTATGCTACATACTCGTGGCTGATGAGCTCCCAGCGGACCAGGTGTGAGGGGTTGTTGACGGGCGTGGCCCAGCATGTGTCCAGCACGGTGACGACCTGGCGTGCGTCCATGCCCAGGGTCTCCACCTGGATGTACAGCTGCTGGTCCAGCTCCAGAGACAGGGGACCCTGGCCGCTAAACGAGAAGCGGAAGCCAGCGTCCCAGAATGGACGCATCCTCAGCTGGTACTGCCCCAGGCCGGCAGGCAGCCTCCGGTGAATCACACTAGCAGCACAGTCAACACAGACAGCTTAGCAACGCTACCACAACAACTGCAGTGCCACAATAGAACCATAACAACTCAACCACTGGTTTACCTCTCCAAGGGGTTGATGCCTATAGACATGGACACTGATTGGCTGAGAGGATAAACGCATGAGAATGGCAGGTTCAGGCTCCGCCTACGACTGATGACATCTCCGTCAGGCTCCACCTCCCCGTAAACAATGTTCTCATACATGAAATGTGTCCCGTTGCTCTGTGGGATGAGCAGGGGGAACAGTTAAGATGGCTCTTTCGCTCCACAGACCAGTCCGGTCTCTGGGGGACAGTACCTGGAGCACGGTCCCACAGAGCTGCTCGTCGTTGTCAAAGTGGAACGTCAGGCGCCCGTCTATCAGGGTAGCGTTGCAGGAGGGATCTCTGAGGTGCAGCACCTCAGGATGGAAGCCTGCTTCAAACAGCTGGCAGCGCGACAGTGAAATGGTGCCTGAACTACTGACACACGATACTGTGGAATCTGAGGGACATCAGTTACAGTCAGTATTAACAGACTGCATTTATATAGTGCTAATCTAACCTGACGGCCACTCAAAGCGCTGTACACGGTATAGCCTCAGTCACCCATCCACACACACACACATACACCGATGGGGATGTCAGCCATGCAAGGTGCCATCTCACCACCGGGAGCAGTTAGGGTCTTGCTCAAGGACACTACGACACTTGGCCAGCAACTTCTTGATCACCTGTTCAACCCACATATTAGTAGTATTGCATTTGCAGTTAGATGCAGGTACTGTGGTGTATGCATTCATACAGGCTTTGCATTTGTATTTGCACTTGTTTGCCTTGTGTGTTCAAATATGTCAGAGTACAGATAGTCCCAACCAATGAAGATAGTCCCACATTCCATCCTGGTTCATTTTTTAAATGCTGTTTGTCGTTGTTGGATCGATGGGAACAGAGACTTCATTTTGTGATTTTTAGAGAATTATCAGAGAATATTAGATGAGTCTCTAACCCAAAGAGTATCAGTCAGATACTTTTAGGCTAGCTAACCTTGACCAAAAAAAACAACAACAAATCTTTAATAGTAGCAGGATTATGAATCAAATAATATATTTCTTTTTGTGGGTGACATGGAAACAAGAACTATGGACCATCACAACATCTAAACACTGTGACATTTCACTGGTTCTACTATGCTGTCAATCTCAGCTTTCGCACTCTGCAATTTTCGTTCCTACCCTCACCTATGGTCATGAAGGGTGGGTCATGACCGAAAGAACTTGATCACGGGTACGAGCGGCCGAAATGGGTTTTCTCAGGGAGGTGGCTGGCGTCTTCCTTAGAGATAGGGTGAGAAGCTCAGCTATCCGTGAGGAACTCGGAATAGAGCCGCTGCTCCTTTGCGTCGAAAGGAGCCAGCATCCGGCTGGGAGGAGGTCTCGGGGAAGACCCAGGACTAGGTTAGAGATTATATTTCCACACTGGCCTGGGAACGCTTCGGGATCCCCCAGTCATAGCTTGTTAATGTGGCTAGGGAAAGAGAAGTTTGAGGTCCCCTCCTGGAGCTGTAGCCCCCGCAACCCAACTACGGATAAGTGGGAGAAGATGGATGGTTCTACTATAACATAGGTGAGGTAGTAATGTTCTACTGTATACGTGCCGTAGTGTTAGTTCTATAGTACCATAGGTGTTGTTGTTGGGTCTCTGGTGGTCCTGGTTGCAGAAGCAGCCGTAGACGTCGTCTTTCTCTCCACACCATTCATCCTCCATACATCCCAGCTGCTCGCACGGGTCCAACTGGGCTGGAGACACACCCACCACGTCACCTATGCATACCTGCATCCTGCTGCCTAGCCATGTACCTACAGCAGTGTAACCACATACCACAGAGCAGGTCAGAGCGCCAGTCTGGGATCGCCACGCCCAGGACGGAACACATCTGCTCATAGGCTGACACGGACGAGCAAAGCATGCCATTGGCTGGCGTGTAGAGGCAGAGGTCGTAGACGCAGGATATGAAGTAGGGCTGTGGGTCAGCGTGCAGGTGGCAGGCGGAGAAGGGGCCCGAGGAGTTGGTGATGACGGCGCACAGGTCAGAGTACTGCTGTGTGAAGCGGCAGCCGTCACCGGGCCCTTCCCCGCGCACATCAAACGCACCACAGCTGCATGTGACACAACAACACTAGAGGTGTGTGGGCCTGGCTGGGCTCTGAGCCCATAGGCTTGACAGGCAGGTGAGTGACAGCATCAGTCTTACCTACTGTTACAGATGACCCCCTATGTATACAAAGCTGGAAGGAAACCCCCTAACCTGAAAGGTATAGTGACAGGAAAACTAAGTCGCTCACTGGGAAGCCAAGTCGTGCGTAAGTGAGTTTACCGGAGTGAGTTTGAAGAGTCCCTCCGGCCAGCTCCCTCCATTCCTTCAGCGTTCACATTAATTTAGGTTATTATGTTCAAAGTCACCATATGCCAAAAAGACTTCACAGGTAACAAGTGTTCTCATTATAAACACACCTGGGCCATTAATGCATTGATCCTCTTTACATGCGCGGCTATGGACCAAATAGCTGTATAGCCCCCAACTCAACAGCCACATATCGCAAAAGAAACCCAGCCAAGAAAGAAAAGAAAACAACAAAAAGGAGATCTCTACCTCTCATCCTAACACCTACCTGAAACCTGTAAAGGTGCCCTACTGTATAATAAATGCTAAACATTAATATAGCAGCAAACAACTATTTTGTATGTAAAGATATTGTGGCATAATGACATCCTGAGCAGAGATTGCCATCACACCCACTCTGTGTGTAATCTGAGTTCTTCTCCTTGTACATGCATGTTAGTGCTTGTGGTTGTGTGTGGTTGTGTGTGTGTGTGTGTGTGTGTGTGTGTGTGTGTGTGTGTGTGTATGTGTGTGTGTTGCACATACAGCATTTGTATTGGTGTGAGATGTTGGTGCTTAGTGTGACATCTAGTGGTAGAGAATCAAGTAACACCTTTAAAGCTGAATTCTTTTGAGGCACTCACCCAGGATGGCTTCTTGGATCCTTCCAACCATCCCCAAACTGATTGTCATTCTGCGCCAGCGTGCCATTGGGCAATACTTTGTCGTCAGCAGGGTTGCCATTGTAGTTGCCACACATGCCAGAGAGCCTGGCGTGATGGTTCTGAGCTACGCGGATCAACAGAGTGCTACGTCCGTCAAACTGGACCTGCAGGTCGTCTGAAGACACTCTGACATATGAGCCCTGAAGAGACACCTGGGCCAGTGGTCCTGCTGGGACTGGGAGAGACGCCTGTCTACCGTTCACCTGGACCAGGATTAATGAGAACATTAATTTCTAACTAGTAGGGTTAGGGAGTACTTTCTGAAAAATAATTTGCCAAGTCTTATGAAATCCTATAAAACTATATTTTAGTTTATTTTAAGGTTGAAGGTAATTGATGCAGGTGTGCACAGTGAGGTATATGATTTTGACCGTGGGTAATGGTGAGCACAAGATATATCAGTTATATGGAAAATGCCTTTAGCAAGAAGTTAATTGTTGGAAATAAATGTATATCAATGAAATAAATGGATTGGCATATCCAACATAAATTCAAGATATTGGAAATTTCCTAATTTCGTTTTTTTATTGTTTTAAGTATTTTAAACGCGTACAAAAGATTTAACAGTAATCTCATACCAATAACTAACACTAATCTCATAACATTAATCTCATATCACTAACTAACACTAATCTCATAACACTAACCATTAGGCTACCTGACGTTCTCTATGACCCTTAGTTGTCTGTCTCTATCTATAGCAATAAAACAATGGTTCTATAAACCAGAAAGTAAAGAAGAAAATAAAACAAAAAAAAACTAAAGCAAGTTAAAAAATACAAAATAAAATGTATTCAAATAATAACCCCACCAACGAATTAACAAAATGAATGTTTTCACCTTGACTATCTTATTGGCTCCAATCCTGATGTGAGACCGCTGGTTTCCATCTGACAGGTAAACATCTACGTCTGAGACAAAGGACACGCGGTCGTTGCCACGGTGATTGTTGGCAGCGACCACCTGGAAGGCCGTGCTACCTGTGCTGTTGTTGCTCTGGGCGACGACGTATGTGCACGTCCCCTGGAAGTGTGCAAGCGCGCCGTCGAAGGTGACGTAGTGCGGGTCGCCCCACACCGTGCACGTGGACCAGCTGTCCCAGCAGCTTAGCCGCCCGGCTTGGACCGTGCACTGCTGCAGGGGCGTGCACGAGGCCGCTGAGCATCGTAAGTCGTTGGGACCAAAGCACTGACAGTGCTGGGAACAGCCGGGAGTCCTGAACGAATCACCCACCTGGAACAATAATAAAAATAATAATGTCAATATTATTAATATGATTCATAATTATTATATTTTAAATATAAAATACTTTCACAAGGTGGTATGTGATTTGTTAGAGAGGGTCTCACGTTATAGTAAAAGCCGTCATATTGGCAGCCACAGGTTTCCACAGGAACACAGCGCCCTCCACTGCGCAGGTATCCAGGGTTGCAAAAACAGCCCTCAGAACAGACCTGGGAACAGCTGCTGTCGATACCACTAGCGCATGTATGACCACAGTCTGACCCACACAGCTCATAGTGGGTGTTTGCTGGACAGTCTAGGCCTGTAAATTGTTAATAAACTTCTTATTATTTAATACATTAATTAGAATAATTGAAAACAATACATTATTTTCCATTTCTTGCAAAAATGGCGCTGTAATTGATGTGTAGAGAGAGATATACACTATTGTATACAAGAACAAAGCATTATGCAGGTTTGCTATTGTTATCTTAATAACGCATGAATGGCAGGTAGGCAGACAGATTAGCTGCTGCATATGGCAGAGGCAGCTATGACTCAGAGTTTATCATGTTACAAGATAAAAAATTATTGCTGTGGGTGGCTCTGGGTTGCTCCAGTAGAACACCATGGACGACGCCTTCTCATAGCAGCTATTCATAAGTTTAGAAAGGATCCACTAGCTAACTAGTGAAACTGTAGTCTCAGTCTTACTGCAGCTGGTGTTCTCTCTCCAGGGGAAGATGCGCACGTTGGCAGACTGACAGGCGCTGACGTAGGCCTGGATGGCTCGGCACATCACCACCTGCTCCCCGCCCACCGACACACACGTGTCAAACACACAGTCGCGGAAGTAGGCCTCTGGCGCCACCTGCTGGTGACAGAAGCTGAGGGGCCCGTTGGTGGCTATTATGGGGTTGCACAGGGCCCTGGCTGGGCCCTCGTTGGTGCAGCGGGGGCAGTTGGATCCACAGCCCCTGGTGCAGGTGCTGTTGTCGTCCACACGCCAGGAATCACCAAAGTCGTTCGGAGAGACCACCTCTACGCCAGAGCGTGTGATGAAGTCGTCATTTGGATTTCTGTTGAAGTTCCCACATAGACCACACGTTTTCCCACTACGGAAGACAAAAACAAACACTTTAGCCCAAAATACATTTTCCAGGATTTTCCATGACCTTCCATGCATTAGACTTGTTAAACATCAATCAATGGTCCTTAGTTTTGAACGAGATAATGATAGTCCTAACAGTAAAACTGATGTGCAGTATGGAAAATATCTCAGGATAGAATATTTTATAATTCAAACCAAAAAGTATTTGACATGTTAATGTCTGGATTATGGTTATTCAAAACACACCAGAGCTGGCACACAATGATTTGTGTGGTGGTAGAGTACAAGTGGATTGACAGTTAAGAGATAAAATCAGTTCAAATGAAAATTACAATATTAATAAAGGATTTCACCTGTAATTAGAGGGCAGAGATATGGACACTGTTGTCCAGCCATCGTAGCTCACACTCAGGCCAAAGTCTGTTTCTATGAAGGTCCGCAGGCCGCTGGTATAAATTGACACTTGTCCTCCATTGATCAAAACAGGGAGCTGGCTGCTAACTCCGTTAACCTGCAGGACAGGTCTGTTATGAACACATAGCCTGCGTCAGAACAGAATGTTCATGACAGACACAGTACCTCTGCTACTCCACGGCGGTCCTTTTCTACGTGCACCCAGACGCCCCACACGTGCACAAACACCTGGGCTGTGATGGAGACGGGGTAGCCCATCCAGGGTTCGTTGCGGGCCTCCACACTGAAGCCGTGCAGGCCTGTGGAGGCATTGCAGAGGCTGGCCAGCACATACCGACAGCTGCCCTGGAAGTCAAACGCCCTGCCGTCAAAGGAGAGGTAGTGGGGGTCGCCAGAGGCCGAGCAGGTGCCGTGGGGGTCCGGGTGGCAGCCGTACTCCCCCCCGACCACTCGACAAGACTCCTGGGGGCCACAGGCGTCGGGGGAGCACTGCACCGCGCCAGTGGTCCCGTTGCAGAAGCAGCGGCTCTGGCACTGGCCCCCGGACCAGAAGCGGTCGTCGGACGCCCGGTAGCGGCCCTCGTAGAGGCAGCCACAGTCCAGGGGCCGCACACAGCGGCTTCCGCTGAGCAGGAAGCCGTCGTCACACTGACAGGCCTCCTGGCAGGGGGAGGTGCAGGGGAATGGGAAGGAGAGGCTGGGGCAGGATGAGGGGCAGGAGGAGCCACACAGCTCGTAGTGGCTGTTGGTGGGACAGGTGCGCTCTGAGGAGGACACAGGCACACAATGTCTACATGTAAATGGACTGCCCGTGTACAGTATAATAGATGATACAACATTCAGGCCCACTCACACTCACCCACACACTCACACACACATTGCCACATGGCTGGATGAATGAATGCCATGCCACCATTGTAGTTGGATGGCATGGAATGGTGTCCTAGCCTAGCCTTGTCTAATATACTGTAATATAATCTGGTCTAGTCTAGTCTAGTCTGTAGTCTCGTCTGGTCTAGTATAATCTCTAGTCTGGTCTGGTCTGGTCTAGCCTAGTCTAATCTAATCTAATCTAATCTAATCTAATATGGTTTGGTTTAGTTGTCTCACCACAGCCAGTAGCATTCCTCCAGTTTCTGACAGCAATGCCATTCTGTTGGCACAGCAGGGTATAGTCTCGCAGGGCCTCACACAGCACCCCCTGTGGGTCGCTGGACTGCGCTGCATCTTCCCAGCACTGGTTGATGCGCTCTTGAGGGTCCAGGCGGGCCTGGCAGGATGCAAAGGGCCCGCTTGACACTCCCAGGACGCTACAGTTGCTAGAGGAGGGCAGGGGGGGGCCTATTCGGGGAGGGACCTGCCTCTCCACGCACAGCGCCGACAGAGACCCGTCCCGCCAGCTGTCTCCGAACGTCTGCGAGTCATTCACCAGAACCCCGGCGGGCGTGGTGAAGTCGTCGTTGCGGCGACCGTTAAGGTTGCCACAGAGGCCGCCCAGCGAGCCGTTGTAGACGGCGGGCGCGGTGAGGCGAAGCAGGTGCAGCCCGTTGGTCCGGACGGTCACGCCAAACCAGGTGTGGATGACCAGGCTGTCCACACTGCTGTAGTACATGTACAGCCGTCTGTCTGCTGTGCTGTAGGGAACAGCCACCGTCTCACCATTCACCTGGGGACACCCAGGAAGCGCTCAGGGCCAGCTACTGCTACAGGAAGTAAGACAGTAACAACTACACCAAATGTTTAGGAGATTATACATATCAGACATGCCTGGACTCTGCCGCTCCCTCCCAGATCAACGGTCACATGCGTTTCCTCCGCCTGAAACCTCAGGATGCGCTGGAAGCTCTGCTCTCCCGTGGGAACCTTCTCAGCGGTCACTGTGAAGTGTGTGTGGGACCCGCCCATCACCCTGGCAAGGGTGAGCTGACAGGCTCCTGGGTACTGGAAGGAAAGCCCATCAAACGTGCGGTAGGACCTGGGGCCTTTTGTCCAGCAGGTGGCGTAGCTGGTGGGCCTGCAGCCCCTCTCCCCCTGCTCCACCGCGCACGACTCCAGCGGGCCGCATTCGTGCGCTACGCAGGTCATGGAGCCTTCGCTGCAACGGCAGCGCCTCCCGCAGTCCTGGTCCAGTATGACGCTCTGGCCGGAGCGGTAGTACTGGCCCTCCCAGGTGCAGCCACACTGGGCCAGGGGCACGCAGGCCTGCCCGCTGAGCACATAGCCTGGGTCGCAGGCGCAGGTCTCCTGGGGGGGGAGGGGGCAGCCCTGGCTGCTGTTCAGGGCGGAGCAGGTGTCGGGGCAGGCTGAGCCCTGAGGTTCAAAGTGACTGTTGGCCGGACACGGAACCTCTGGAAGACACAACTGAGACGTTAGAACTTCCTTTCATCATCCAATATACAGTATATATATAAATATATATATATATTAGGGGTGTAACAGTACGTGTATTCGGATCAAACCATTTAATACAGACCAGCGAAGATGGATAATTCGGAACCAAAAGTTACAAATGTGAGTTCCACACGGATGCTGTGAGCCTTGACTGTGCCTGACCTGCTACTTTTTAAACAGCTGTGTGGGGAAAGAGTTCAGCTAGTGCTGGAACTGAAAAGCACTGTGTTGGCATTATTAAGTAAACAAGCCCGCTGCACAATGCACACGGAATTAAAGGGTAATTGTTAGTTTTCTCCGCTTTTGGACACTGCTATGCACAAAAACTTTGTGAGGATCGCCTATTGATTCTATATACTGAGGCTATATATGTTTATTTTACTAATTAATCACTTATTAATAAACGTTGCAATATTCCTGAGTATGTCGTTTCAGGATTCAGCTTTACACAGCTGACTAAACTTAAACAAACACAGAATAGATGCAACTATGTGTTTTTGTGTGTGTGTGTTTGTTTGTGTGTGTGTGTGTCGGGCCGGTAACACACCGGTGAGGATGAATAGGAGGGGGCGTGCCGCCCGTCTGCACCGCTCCCCATGTTACAACTGCATTGTTCAGTGTAAGCATAATATTAGGCATGTTTTAGCCAGTTAAGTAGAAGTAGTAGAAGTCAAATTTAAGAATACAATGTTATAACAGTTTTAAATGATTAGGAAAGGGAATTATGCCTAGGCCTATATTCTATGACACTTTCTGTAAAAACAAATTAAAAATGTGAGGCTTATGTAAGTTTAGGGTATGTGAATAAAAACACAATTGTACCGAAAATGTACCGAACCTTTCCCGAGCAACATCATCAAGCTCTGACTGGGGGATCCTGAGGCGTTCCCAGGCCAGTGTGGAGATATAATCTC
>JAODLL010076841.1:0-16045 GCA_026546735.1 Forbesichthys agassizii | reverse complement strand
ATATACACACACACACACACACACACACACATACTGTAGTCTAGTGTGTGTGTGTGTATATATGTGTATTTATTTACTGTATAATATGATGTGTAGTCATTTCACATTTTTTGGATGTGTGTGTCTCTCCACTTCCTTCCAGGTGGATGTTGGCCGGTGACCCGCGTGGGAGTGGGAGAGCTGAGTCAGCTCTGTGCGTGTGTGTGTGTCTGTGCCTGTTGAGTGTGTGTGTGTGTGTGTGTGTGTGTGTGTGTTTATGAAGTGACAGCCAGGTGTTCTGCGGTCTTCTGCGCAGTCCCCCCCTTCCTCCCCGTTCTGCCCACCCCTCGCTGTGATTGGTCCAGAGCTCACCCTCCCCTCCCGTGTCTCTTCCCGGCAGGACTTCCGGGATGCGGTTGCCAAGGCGACGCGTCAGAACGGCAAGCCGGTGGTGGAGGAGCGCGTCCTGAGCCAGGTGTTGTACTACCTGCCCCAGCTGTACCAGCTGAACAGAGACCTGCTTAGAGAGCTGGAGGAGAGAGTGGCTCACTGGTACACACACACACACACACACACACACTGCCCCCTAGAGGCCTACAACAGGTCTGTCATGAAACACACACTCAGTACACAGTATATAAACACAAACACACAGTGTATACATACTGTGTGTATACACATATATATATATACACACAGTTATGTATACAACATACTGTGTGTATATATATACACACACACACACAAGTATAAATACTGTATACATACACACACACACCTGGTACAAATACATACGTACATACAGTATAGAAACACAGAGATAAACACACACATGCACATATACACACACACATGTGCGCACATGCAGGATAGCACACAAAATGTCCTGCGTCAGGTCCCAGCTTGAGCTCACTGCGTTTGTAGATTATAATAATGTTTCCCGTTGTTACTGCAGGCTCTTCAACATTACTGTATCCCTAATAATGTAATGCTATATGTCTTGTGTCCGCCTGGCAACCCGCACCGCGCCACGTCCTCTCTCTACTCCACAGGGCTGACCACCAGAGGCTGTCGGACATCTTTGTCCAGAAGGGACCGTACCTGAAGATGTACTCCACGTACATCCGACAGTTTGACCACAATGTGGCCCTGTTGGACGAGCAGTGCCGCAAGAACCCAGGCTTTGCTAGCGTCGTGCGAGAGTTCGAGGTACAGCCGTGCGATACTGGTTGCTGTGCACGAGACAGTGACCTTTTTTTTTCTTTGTGGTAGTGTGTCTTTTTGGCCACAAGGGGGTAGAGTTGAGAGAAAATGGTTGCATACATGCATACACGTGGCGATGGCGTAATGCCTTGTGTGATATTATGCCTCAGATTGTAAGGCATGTAGTTTCTTTCACCATAGATTAAAGGTCTAGTAAGCATTTTAAGATAATGTACATAATGTCAAATTCACCAAATATCTCCTAGCGGTCCACTATCGTAAAATACTGGTTTCCTAACACCGCCTGTTAACACCTAAACTACAGCCATAGCTCGCAGTACGAGGTGGATAAGGCAGAGCCACTGTCGTTCAGTCTGTTCAGTCTCAGGATGGACTCACAAGGCTATTTCATTTTGTATAAGGTAATCAATACCTGGCACAAAAAAGGTATTTTGTTAAGCCTTTGTATACCTTTACCATACCAAATTGGTCAAGTTGTAATTGTAAAATTGTATACGGAGATTGGATGCCCATTGTAGTGTGTGTGTGAGAGGTGCTTAGTATTGAAATTACAACTTTATTGTGTGTTGGTTTTGTCTCTCAGATGAGTCCGAGGTGTGCCAGTCTGGCGCTGAAACACTACCTGCTGAAACCAGTCCAGAGAATCCCTCAATACCAGCTGCTGCTCACTGGTAAACAACACATACATGTCTTAGCCTAGGTAGCTAGCTCACGCTTCAGTGTGTTTAGTGGTGAGATAACCCTAGCTTCCCCCCCCCCCTGCCACCCACACGCTTTATCTCATCCCCCTACCAGCCTCTGTGTGCGTTGCAGGTCAAGAGTTTATTCAGTCACGCCACTGTGCTCTTGGCAGTAATCGAGTGCTAGCTCAGATGACGTGTGGTCTCTCTGTTTTGGCCTTGCTTGTATGTCTGGTTGGTAACTTGGTGACGTCTAGTGGACAGCCACAGAACTGCATGCAACACCGCAATTTACCCCATGGCCACTTGTGAATATTTTTCAGCTATTTAAATTTAGATAAATCATCCCCTGAGGTAGCTTATTTGTAAAGAAGAAAACACTTCATTAATTTGCATGATTCAGACCAGGCAGTGGTGTGAATACAGCTTCTGCCTACAGTATCTGCTGCCTTTTCAGATTATCTGAAGAACCTGCCGGAGGATTCTGAGGATTACAAAGACACTCAAGGTGAGAGCGCAGCAGGCTGATGTTGAACACACGGAACATGGCCAGAGCTCACTGTGCCGTTATTAATTGTGGTCATAGTCATAGTACATAGTCGGTGTATTGTGGACAGTGCTTTTATTATATGTTTTATCGTCTTGAGTATTCTAGATGGTCCTGTATACTTTTATATACGTTTTAGTACTTTAGTCTGTGTACAGTGTTTTAAATTAATTAAGTGTGACACATCAATTTCCCCCTTGGGGGATAAATAAAAGGACTAACTGACAGACAGTCGCTCTACCAGATTGAGTCTTTTGGTCTCAGAAAAGCGCTCTATAAATGTAATGTATTATTATTTATAAAGATAAACATGAACAGAGCAGTTAGCCTGACATCGTGTCACTGCTCTTCACCCACAGCCGCCCTGGGCATAGTGAAGGAGGTTGCCAACCATGCCAATGACATCATGAAGCAAGGGGTGAGCAAACGAGCCAAATGATAATACCCAGATTATCAGCGCGAGTTCCCCCTCCTGTTGTATTCCGGTACATTTTCCATGTCGTGTTTTTCAGGATAACTTTCAGAAGCTGATGCAAATCCAGTATAGCCTGAATGGCCACCATGAGATTGTCCAGCCTGGGAGGGTAAGAGAAAGTGCTTATTGGCAAGTCTGGCTGCTTGTCAGCCATTTTGGTGAGGTCAAAGTCCTTATTAGTGAGTCTGACTGATTGACAGCCATCTTGGTAAGGTCAAAGTCCTAATTGGAAATTATGGCTGCTTGTCAGCCATCTTGGAGAGGTCAACATCCTTATTGTAGTATGTATGTAAGTATGGCAGCTTGGTCACTTTTGAGACGGCCCCCTAACCCTGACCTAAAAACACTGTCTGTCACTATTGAGACAGCCCCCTAACCCTGACCTAAAAACATTGTCTGTCACTATTGAGACAGCCCACTAACCCTGACCTAAAGACACTGTCTGTCACTATTGAGACAGCCCCTAATCCTGACCTAAAAACACTGTCTGTCACTTTTGAGACAGCCCCTAACCCTGACCTGAATATACTGTCTGTCACTATTGAGATGCCCCTACACAGGTGGTCTGGTTATTCTGTCCTCTCAGGTGTTCCTGAAGGAAGGCACATTGATGAAGCTGTCCAGGAAAGTCATGCAGCCACGCGTGTTTTTCCTGGTGAGTGATAAGTCCCAATAAAGTAGTCCTTGTCCTTGACATTCACTAACATACGTACTTTCTTTCTGCTAAGAACCAGAAGGTTCCATTTCTGTTCTAACTTTTCCTGCTATTAGAAACTAAGCACTATTTTTATTTAGGCTATTAGCAACTATCTGAGGGTTGAATGCTATATTTCTCATGTATGTTAGCCCTGAAGGCATGCTACTGTCGTGACCCTGACATAATGTCTGCTTATACGATTACTGGTGAAGGACCCATTCATCTATTGACAAATGTACTGTTTGTAAGTAGCTCTGAATGAACGCGTCTAACGCTAAGTTCTGTGAATGCACAGTAAATGCACGTCTAAACGGCAGCACATACACCATGCTGTACTGTACGTGCCTGCTCATATGGAAGCAGGTTGTGTCTCAGGAACGGGTTTGAAGATCGAGCTGTGCCCATCTTTGCACATTTGCTCTGATAAATATATACAATATAAACACAATAAAATAAAACAGTCAGGTGAGAGTGGAACAAAGGGTTAAACGTCATAAGCAGCCTTGGGTGGGTTCGGAGGAGCTTAGCAAACGAGGTGACCGTGGTGGCCTCAAGTGGCCATTCGAGGAACTGCAGAATTTGGCATTTCCGTAGTGTTAATGCAGTTTGTTTGTGTGTCGTTTGTGCAGTTCAACGACGCCCTCATGTACACAACCCCAGTACAGTCTGGCCAGTATAAACTCAACAGTGTGCTCTCTCTGGCTGGGATGAAGGTGAGACGGCCGACGGCTCTCTACTGTCGCTATAGTGATGATAACTATATTATATTAGTCTCATGAGTAACATTGTACTTTATCACTGGAGTCATAAATGACAATAATTGTATTGTTAATATTGTAGTTTATCACATTGTAAGTGATAAACAACAATAATCATATAGTTAATATTGTAGTTTATCACATTGTAAGTGATAAACAACAATAATCATATAGTTAATATTGTAGTTTCACACTTCAGTCTTAAATGACAATACATGTATTGTTAATATTATAGTTTATCATACTTTAGTGATAGTTATTATCACTATTGAATGAAGATATTTATCAAACTAACAATACGGTTGAGTAATAAACTATAATATTAATACAATGGCATGATTGTTAATATTGTAAGTTGTCACACTATAAAGTGAAAGACTGACAGTTAATATTGTAGTTTATAACAATATAGTGAGGTTCAGTTAGGTTTACATTATATCCAAAGGGCTGTAAGGCCTTTAGTTCCATAACTATGCAGTTAGATAGAGAATAAAAGACCAATATTAGTGTTCCGGTTAATAATGTAGTTTATAACACTAGTGATAAACTACAATATTAGTGTTATCCTTAATAATGTAATTATAACACTAGTGATAAACTACAGTATTCGTGTTACGGTTAATATTGTAGTGTATAACACTAGTGATAAACTAGTGTTATCCTTAATAATGTAATTATAACACTAGTGATAAACTACAATATTAGTGTTACGGTTAATAATGTAGTTCATAACAGTAGTGATAAACTACAGTATTCGTGTTACGGTTAATATTGTAGTTTATAACACTAGTGATAAACTACAATATTCGTGTTACGGTTAATGTACATGTTGTGTTTTTAGGTGAGTAAGCCCAGCCAGGAGGCATACCAGAACGAGCTGAACATTGAAAGCGTTGAACGCTCCTTTATTTTGTCTGCCAGGTCAGATACACCTTTCCATGATTGGTTATTCATTTAGCTCACTTCCTATTTGTTACTCAGGGTGTAAATGCATATGTATGTATGTGTGTGTTTGCGTGCATGCGTGCATGCAGCTCGGCTACAGAGAGAGATGAATGGCTGGAGGCCATCGCCAAGGCGATAGATGACTACACAAAGAAGAAGATCACATTCACTTCTAGCCGCAGTCAGGAAGAGGTAGCAAACCATCTATCAATAACCCTAACCCCAATATAACAAATGTGTGTGTGTGTGCGTGTTGTGCTGGGTTCACGCAACACGCACGCATTGGTGCCCTGGTGGTTATACTGTATGTCGGACCTGTGAAGGAATGAAGTCTGGCTACTTGGCAGCCATCGTGCCAATGCCTCCAGCCAGTTATTAGGAATGCTGTATCTAAATTACTGCTGAGAGAGCCATAACTGCATGGGACATATAAACTACATGTCAAAAATAATATAAATAATATTTAATGTTTGAAATGTTTTTGCCATAAAAAGCCATATTTGCTATTACAGACTTCACCCATAGAGTTCTAGTTCTATTGAGGACTCTCTAAGGGTTCTGTCGTCTTTATATGATTACTCCGATTCACCTCTCTCCCCCTCTCTCTCCCTCTCTCGTCCAGGCTGATGGCCTGGTTGACAGCGGGGCACTCCTGGGCTCCAAGGCCCCAATCTGGATCCCAGACCTGCGGGCCACCATGTGCATGATCTGCACCTGCGAGTTCACGCTCACCTGGCGCAGACACCACTGCCGGGCCTGCGGCAAGGTAGCCTGGCCACGCCCCCCCTGCAGCTGCCAGATCAGTGGCCCCGCCCCCCCTGCAGCTCTCAGATCAGTTATAGTCTGGAAGTAGCCTGGTGTGACCATACCCAATATTCTCTTGGCCCATGTACACTGTGTATAGAGGCTACCGTGAGAAATTGATGCAATTATTGTTGTTATTATTAAGTTATGTGACATCACATCTCAAACAGTGTACTTTACGTTGTCAGTCCATTGCCTGAGCTAGCTAGCTAGCTAAAAATGTACACATTTCTAACAAGAAACATTTCTAAGGTGTATGTTTAATGAAGTAAGTTCATCTTTAAGGTACATGTTTAATATTTACCATAGTACTATTAATTACTCCCTGTAGGCCTGTCACGATAACTACTATGTCGACTTATCGAGGAATATAAGGACATGACCTCAATACTTTTTCAGACGTTAATAATATTGCCTTTACTGTGCTCTCGCTGATACACACAAACACACACAAATAGCAGACAGCAACAGGTGAAAGAAATGTTATTTTTAATACTTAGCCAAGCAACGAAATTGGTTTAACCAATCATAACGAACAATTGATGCCACATGACAGAAGCGGAGCAACATTTTTTATATGATTCTGACTATATTCTTTATTGCAGTTATTAATGGGACAATATATCGCCCCAACAAAAATAGTTATTGTGACAGGCCTATTGGTTTATGTTATCATGATGGGCTATTGAACAATGGTCTTCATACCTTGCAACCTATTAGCAATTCACTATTGGCGTCAGGAGTAAAAGAGTTAACACTACGGCAAGTCTCCGTTGCAATGATGTGTGTATGTGTGTGTGTGTTGTGCAGGTGGTGTGTCAAGCTTGTTCGTCTAATAAGTACTACTTGGAGTACCTGAAGAACCAGCCAGCCCGTGTCTGTGACCACTGCTTCGCCAAGCTGCTGGAGAACAGTGAGTGGCTAGTTAGCTGTAGTCCTCACGTGGACTGTTACGGCCAGGGTACGTCCAACGCGTATGCTTATTCTGGATGCACCTGCAGCGCTCGTACGGCCAGTAATGACCTGTTTACCGGTAGCTTGGTTAAAAAACATAATTTACATTGACAGTTTGTGACCCTCTTCTGTGTAAAAGGGCCATGAACACCTCACGTAACAATAGAATACTTTTTAAATCCAGTTTATTTAATCTATTTACTCTTAATCACATTGCAGTCTCAAAGGGCTTTACAGCCCACATTTCACATGGAAACAAACCTGCTCCTCCCCCCATGGCAAGGAAAAACTTAATTTAAATGAATCCACCTCCTCCAGGACAGTTAAAATAATGTTTCACCTTGTGCCGTATTGAAGAATGGTTCTGTTTCCCTGCAGCGTATACGCTCCACTTGCATGCTGCTCTCATGCCTAGTGTAGCCGGTTCCATTGATAATTATGGAAGCGTAGTGTTGCACGTTCGATGTAGCCAGGCCCTTATGCTGTGATGTTAGCTGTGATGTTAGCGCTCTGTCCTGTGTTGTTTCTGCAGGCGACCGCTGTGCCTCTTCATCAATGTCTCCAATTGGAAAATCGGGAGCCTTTTCGTTTTCCAGGAAACAGAAGAAGATTCCTGCTGCACTGAAAGAGGTAGAGAACTCAAGCACTGTTTCTTATGTAAAGATATAGTGGTGTAATATTGTCCTGAGCAGAGAACGACATCACACTCTGTGTGTGTGTGTGGCCCAAGAAATGCATGTTTTGGTCTAAGATGCTGGTGCACTTAATGTGGCAAAATGTGCTGGGGCTGTTTTACTGTGTACTACCTGTGTTTTACTGTGTATTATCTGTGTTTTACATGTGTTTTACTGTGTATTATCTGTGTTTTACTGTGTATTATCTGTGTTTTACATGTGTATTATCTGTGTTTTACATGTGTATTACCTGTGTTTTACTGTGTATTATCTGTGTTTTACTGTGTACTACCTGTGTTTTACTGTGTACTACCTGTGTTTTATTGTGTACTACCTGTGTTTCAATGTGTACTACCTGTGTTTTACTGTGTACTACCTGTGTTTTACTGTGTATTATCTGTGTTTTACATGTGTTTTACTGTGTATTACCTGTGTTTTACATGTGTTTTACCTTTGTATTACTCTGTATTATCTGTGTTTACCTGTGTTTTACATGTGTTTTACCTTTGTATTACTCTGTATTATCTGTGTTTACCTGTGTTTTGTTCCTCATCAGGTGTCAGCGAACACAGAGAACTCCTCCATGAGCGGTTACTTAAACAGGTCAAAGGGCAACAAGAAACAGTGGAAGAGGTTGTGGTTTGTCATCAAGAATAAAGTCTTGTACACCTACGCTGCCAGTGAGGTAATGATAAGTTCAACCAGGGGTTCACTCTCTCACAGGACACTTGTACCTATTGTGTGTGTGTGTGTTTGGAAGGGGGGGGGGGGTGTTGTGAGACTTACGTGTTTTCACTTTATTTCTCCTCCCCTCCATTCAGGACGTGGCAGCGCTGGAGAGTCAGCCATTGTTGGGTTTCTTCCTCAGAGAGGAGAAGTATGGTCCCGCTCAGAAGCTGCAGTTCAAACTGTACCACAAAAACACTCTGTTCTACATCTTCAAAGCTGACGACATCCCCACTGCACAGAGGTAATGGACGGGGAATTAAATGGCTGTTGTTTACAGCTGCATATGGCGGCCATGTAACTGCACGTTTATTTGAAAGTGACTAGAACTTTTGCATATTAAGAGCTGGGGCTTTGGCAGACAATTACACAAACACGAATAAAAATCTTAATTATTCCGTTTTTAACGATTTTGTATAGTTTTGACTAAAGAGTCAGTATGAATGGTTTCAGGATGATATACATTCCTCAGACGCTAGGTCAGTCATGTTTGTCTTTTGCTTCCCACAGGTGGATTGAAGCTTTCCAGGAGGCTATGATTCTAGAACAATAATTCCCCTCCGTAACCTTGGCGTCAGCTGACACGTAGACGATGGACCCCATGCAAAGGGTCACTAGCTCAGGAAGGACAGCAGTCAGACAGTCACCGCGCAGATGTACCCACCACAGCCAGTTATGTGGAAGCGGATTACAATTATTTTTTTATTATCATCTCCCAACGTTTGTAAAGCTCCTGATGACAGGAGGTGCAGGGGCAGGTCTTGCTGTGGTTGGGAGCTGATCTATCTTGTTTTGCCTCCAGTCTGAGATGAAAACAGTTATGTGTCAAAGGTAGAGTCCAGTAGCATGTGTGTGAAAGTGTCACTGAGTATGTGGGGACCATTTAATAGACCCTTAACACTCTTGGAAAGTCAGAGAACTGGAGAGGTTTTATCTAGGAACAAATGAAGGAATTGTCTAGCAGATTATGTAAAGCAATCTGTTTTCGAGTCCGTATGTCAAAGTCAGACCAATGGTTTTCATTCGAGCATAGAGATGTTGTCTACTACATTACCTTTTTAAAAATATTTTCCTTTAATCGAGAATTCCCATTATGAAAACATAACTCATATCCTTGCGGACCATTCAAATTAGAAAGTTGTTTGTCTGAATTGTGAATGCAATCCAATCACTGATTAAATAAATTATAAATAGAGGATTTTACTGTGAACAGGCTTTTACAAAGACATTAAAAATGGATGTAATCTCTCTGGTTAAGAGATTTTGTTTTAAATCATTTTGTAGACTTTAGATTTAGAATTGAATCATGGGTAAAACAATGTACAGTAGGCTGGATAAAACTGGAAATGTATGACAAATACTGTAGATATTTTTTAGAGTGTTGACTTTTTACTTCAAAGCCAAGAACGAATATTTATATGTACATTTATTTTTTATGTTTTGGTTTGAAAGTTTAGGAGCTTGATTTTATTGACAAAATGTTGTCTTGTGTCAAACCAATACCGTGGAAAGCATTTGTAAACTATTTTGGTAAAATAACAGCAAAACAGATTTTGATTACTTTTTTACATAACATGTAATTTTACATCTGTCATAAGATGGAACTGCAATATCTTAGCAAAGCATTTTTTAAATTCAGTAGTAGCCTACAGTAATGTTTGATGTAGTAGGCTACATGTGACAAACAGACATGTTTCATGGTAACACAATGTATTGCTGTGAAAACACAGGTTGTCCGGGTTTTAAAAAACACTAGCGAACATTAACAAAGATTTTGTCTAATCTCTCCTTGTTCAGTCAGCTGTAATGATATCTCAACTGTCAGGCAACAGTTTTTAATAAAAATATGTTTAAAGTAAGTCTTGTCTCCTTTTTCAGTGTTGTTACTTATATTGCATTTATTCACTGGACTGTAGAGGTAATCCACACTCCAAAAAGGCAAACTGTTGGCCTGCTTTATTCACTCACAATCTCTCCCTGAGATTGTGACGTACTTCTTTTACAAACAGGCTCTTGGTTTCATGCCAAATATTTTATTCTCATCAGCAGGCAGCAGCAGCTGTTTGAGCTGTTTTGCTATGTGTGGAAGGGCCAAACACAAGCACGGAACTGATCAGCAAGCGGACCGTTAAAGTGCAGAGCGGTCCGTCGTGCTAATGGTTCCGTGTGAAGATGGCGGAGTATGCTAACATAGTCCGAAGGGCTCTGGGACAACTACGAGGTCATGGGGGAGTGAAAGGCTTCATGGTGCAGCTTTTCAGGTATAGCTTGCGGAATAATAGTGGTGTCTGTAATTGTTATGTTATACTTTTTTTCGTTAAACATTATGAATATTGTTCCAGGTTTACAGAGATCCAGCTGTTTGCCAAAGCAGACCACTAACATTGAAATGTTATTAATAAAAACACAGACTGTGTCGAATGGCTCGGTTCTGCTTATGTTTTCTTGTTGTCTAAATATGAACGGTGTGTTTTTTGCAGGGCAAATGACGTTAAGATTGGGGCTTTAATAGGGACTGATAAATATGGAAACAAGTACTATGAAGACAAGCAGCACTACTTCTTTGGTAAGAACGACCGTAGTTAGCTAACTTATATTGAAATTACGCGAATCACTTGAGGCAGTACTACAATCATGTAATTTTTGTCACCCGTTCACCTTGTCGTGTCCAAAGCGACTTGCAATGAGAAGTATCTAAGTAGCGAGTGGAGGTTATTGAACGTCGTTTTCATGCTGCTATAGGTGGTCTGGTCACTTTGGGGTCGCACCCAGGACCCCATGCACAAAATACCCCTCCTGTCAAGTAGGCAGATCTTGACACAGTTAATAATCTCTCAGATTTGTAAAGGCTGGCTCTGCGAGACTATTTCAACCCTAACCCGACGCACCAGCTGTTTAGATACACATAAACATGTGTGAAGCTGTCCATTGAAGTTACTGAGAAAATTAATACATTTTCAGGTGATTGTATGAACTGATATCGGTTAACATGTAACCTGATTGTCAGAACCACTGGTTGTTCGGACTTACTTCAGACAGAACAGAAGTACAACAATTTCCAGGTTGTCCACTCCAGACTGATGTTGAGGTGCATTCAAACTGAATCTTATTGTGATATGATGGCCTGCGGTCATTTTCCAAATTCTTCTCGACATCCCTCTTCCACTGGTTTCCTGTCTCTCTCTACTGTCCTCTCCAATAAAAGAAAAAATAATCTTATATCTTATATCTGTAACGTGTGAACTTTTTGTCTTCATTTCTAGGGCGACACCGCTGGGTGATCTACACCACAGAAATGAATGGGAAAAACACAATGTGGGAAGTGGATGGTAGCATGGTGCCTGCTGAATGGTACGTTATGTGTTCTTACAAGGTTAGATTATGGTTGCATATCTGTAAGTGTAAGCGCTCTGTGTCGACTGCACAGCTCTTCAGGTTCAAAGGGTTTTTAGAAGTTGCATTGCCTCACCACACGCGCTGTTTAACACCTAACAATACGTCGTTATGCTCTTTCTGTGTACTGGAGTCAACCAAACTGTATGTTTTAAACAATTCAAAACAACACAATCTCACAAAGCGCACCACAACACATACAACATAACTTAACAACCTGAACGAGCTCGGCGTTCCAATGTCGTGCCCAAAAGTGCATTAAAAAGTGATCACCGTATGATAAAGTATATTTTATGTTTATATTCCCACATTTTTATCTAGTAAAAATTAATAGATTCATTATAATCGAGGGCACAGAGCAGGTGAAATACTGTAAATTAAGGATAATTAAAACATTTATTTTATTTTTTTATCTAGGCGGCCTATAAACCATCATGTAAATTAGACTGCATTTAGTTCCCAAGTATTAACAAGCATATTTGACATTGAATTATAGAAAATTGTGTTTTTATAGGATACAAGCATGTAGTTCTACATGATAAAAGCGGCTACTGACACGGACTGCAATCACTTTTTATCGGACAATCACTTTTGGGCACAACACTGGTAAGCGAGCACCACTTGCCACTAGAGGGCGCAAACACAATTTGACAAACTTCAAATAACAATAATGACCCCTTACGTGGTAGCATAATGTTATATACAAGATAAATAAATAAATAATAATGTATGGGCCATCCCAAAATGTTGGACGTAGATAAGATATCAGCATTCCCTGTAGCATTCTTGAATGCCCGTTAAACATCTGATTTGTCTAAATAATATAGATTATCTAACTTTTTTTAAAGTTTTTGTTTTTACCTAAAGATACAGATTTTGATATCTGTAGTTTTTGCAGCATTGCAAATTGCTTTTACTAATTACTTTATTTACTTTATTATTATGATGAATATTCAATAAACAAATATTCTGTGATATTATTTCTACATCTACATATTTTATTTTGGATAATTACAGCAGCATGCCAGCTATACATGATCTATTAATACACCAAAGTTATAGTATACTTACAATAGTAAAATAGTTGCTAGGAGCCTGGGTACCAACACAGTGCTGATGTTCTGAGAGCTTAACAAAGATAGGAGATAAAATCAATGGTCTTGAAAGGACAGAAGACAAGATGGAAAGCTAGAGAGCCTCTTAGAGGAAGCTCTCTGATCACGTCTCCTCATAACGTGTCTCTCCTCCACCCCCCCACCCCCACCTCCCCTCTATCCCCCCACCCCCCCAGGCACTGCTGGCTGCACAGCATTACGGAGCACCCCCCCACCACACACCCCCCTGAGCCCAGGAAGTTCCTGGTGCAGACGCACCAGTTCAACGTGAGTGGGACGCCCCAGCAGTACGTGCCGTACTCCACCACGCGCAAGAAGATCCATGAGTGGGTCCCCCCCCAGCCCGGGGCCCAGTGACCTCTGACCTCCAACATCTGCCCACCTCAGTAATCAGCCCCCCCCCTGTACATTATACAGTCCTGCCGGTGTTTATCAACCTTCTCTCTGAATAAAGTCTATTCTGATGTCCATGGTGGGAGCGGTAGTTCTTTTTGTGTTAACATTTCCTGTGAGGTTAAATGTGTTTTTGTCTTAAAGGTGGAATCAGTCATTCTGGAGATGGATTGTTGATATTTTGTATTCTATCAAGACAAAAAACCTCTCCCTTCAATGCTTAATCAGAACCCCTCCCCCCACCCCTCCACCCCACCTTTTCCCATGGCTGGGATAGTCTGGTGTGGTGCGGCCTGCACCACTGTGTTTGTGTTCCCATGTACAGAGCCAGGGCTGTGTAGAAACACCAGATCATTTTTTCATCTTGTGCAACGAACTGACTGCTAGGAGATATTTGCCATTATCTTTCAATCGCTGCCTTTAACCTTAAACCTCAGTGAGTAACAGTAACACTTAATGGTAGCTCTGCGGTTAATAACATCTACTGGTTGGGATGCTGCAGGGTTTTGCATTTGCTCTGACTGGCTCCATCCAGCTCGTTGATTAGTGACGTCATACAATACACACACGTGTCATGAATGCAGAGGCAGTACTGAGATCAGTTCAACCGGCAACATGGGCAGTGCTGTTTTGGTCCATGCTTCAACCCATTGCCCCAAAATATGAGATATGACCAATCTGATATAAAATCTCTAATAACAGATTTGTTTTTCAAGAGCTTGATAATGATATTGAAAGGGCCAGACCAGAACAAATGGTGGTTTTATGAAAGGGAAACAGGAAATTGTGAGATTCTCTTGACAATGGAGAAATAGCTGCTTCAGCTTTGTGCAACATTGGGCCTGCAACACTGAGCAGAGAGATAGTTGTTCCATGCAGTATTTCTCAGCCGAGATTGTCCCGGTGTGGGACAATCTTCCTCACTGACTACGAGTAATTTCCGGAGCGTGCGTGTGACAGTACGCGTATGATTCGGTATGTCCATCCATAAATGTTTCGCTGGTTTAATTTGGCACACCATGTGAAAACTGACGAGTTGGTAGAAATGCGTTTGTCAATCTATTAAGGTTTAAGCTTAATCAAATTATTATTAAATTATTAAATGTACTTTGAAGGCCACTGGATTATTCAAAAGTTGAAAAATTAAGTTTGTGAAACAACATCTTGTTATGTATTCTCTGTTAAAGCCTCGGTGGGCATGTCTGGCAATTGTCCATCTTAACTTTAGTTTATGGGATCACAGCTTGTCACTTGTCACCCCCCCCCCCCCACCCCACCCACCCCCCCCACACACACACACACTGTTTCACTTCCTCACCTCTTCCTCTATGTTTGTTAGCTTCTTCTTATTTCTACTGAAATGTGTTTTATAAATAAAACTGTGCTATATAAAGCCTCTAAGCCAGGGGTAGGGAGCCCTGGTCCTGGAGGGCCGCAGCCCTGCATGTTGTAGATGTCGCCCTGCTCCAACACACCTGATTCTAATGAATGGGTCGTTATCAGGCCTCTAACACACACACACTTCTAACTTTGTTCATTATAATCAGGTGTGTTGGAGCAGGGAGACATCTAAAACATGCAGGGCTGCGGCTCTCCAGGACCAGGGTTCCCTGCCCCTGCTCTAAGCCATACCTGTCTGTCTGTCTGTCTGTGTTCTATCGAGATGCCTGTGTGTGTGTGTGTGTGTGTGTGTGTGTGTTTATGGGTGTCTGCATGTGTGTTGTTTGAGTGTGTCTATGTCTATTTCTGCGTTGTCTGTCTGCGTGTGTGTGTGTGTGTGTGTGTCTGCGTGACACAGACACACTCAATCACACACTCACATGCACATATTTTCACATGCGTACACACACACACACACGTACACGTACCTCGAGGATAATGCAGGGATGATGATATTGACTCCCCAGGCAGGGGGAGTTATTCTCCCCCAGGTCCTAGGGGTGTGGGTGGGCGTTACAGGAGGTCTCCACTGGTGCCTACTGGCTCAAAGCTGGATCGTGTCTCATCTTGTATTTTTAGCCCTCAAAGACACTCTCTTCCCAGTACTGAACCTGTGTGTGTGTGTGTGTGTGTGTGTGAGTATGTGTGTGTGTACAGTATGTTTGTGCGTTCATGTGAGTGTGTGTGTGAGTGTGTGTGTATGTTTGGCCTCAATAATATGGCCTGTCGTCTTACATGCGTGTTGCTGACATAAGAGTCAGCCATATTGTTCTGCTGATGTGCTCCCCCCCCCCCCCCCCACACCCACAGAGCACACATCATCTGGAAGAATGAATGTGTGTGGCTTTTGTTTTTTTCACTTATAGGTGTATTTTTAATATTTATCCAAGCAATGAAATTGGTTTATCCAATCATATCAAACAATTGATGTCACGTGACAATAGCAGAGCAACATGGTTTATATGATTCTGACAATATTATAGTTTATCGCAATTATTTCTGGGACAATATTATCGGGCCTACATATATAACAGTATATACAGTATGAAATAGTTATGGTTGACAACAGGTCTATGTATATACAGTATGTACTAGTTATGGTTGACAACAGGCCTACGTATATACAGTATGTACTAGTTATGGTTGACAACAGGCCTACTGTACGTATATACAGTATGTACTAGTTATGGTTGACAACAGGCCTACGTATATACAGTATGTACTAGTTATGGTTGACAACA
>JAODLL010076830.1:0-40151 GCA_026546735.1 Forbesichthys agassizii | reverse complement strand
TATTTATTTTGGAAAGCTTGCACTAAAAAAGGTTGTCCATTTTTTCATTGACATTCACGTAGGACTTTCTTAAGGCAGTATGGGATTAGTCTCATTTATACTGTATTGAATCGCCTTTATAGTGTCCATAGAATCCTACCCTTCTTTGGATCAGCTTTGGTATCCACTGTCATACCCTTTCGTGCTTTGAATGCCCTACTGGTTGTGTGGGTGGTGTAGCCAAACAGGGGCTTTTTCTGAAAATGTGCTCGCAGCGTTTCCATTTATAAATAAAATGGTCTAACCACTGAGCTACCCAACTGTCGATTTTCCTGAAAAAGGTCAAAATAGAAAATGTGGCTCGCGAGGAGTCTGAAAATCCTTTTTTGGCCCGTGACCAAAAAAGGTTTAACACACCTGTACTATTGTCAAACACATCAGGAAGAATGCCTATTAATAGCAAACAACACATTCTTATCTATTTGCATTTTTGTCTATTGTAAAAGGCAAACGTGTCTCAAAATGTGCTTGTGATTTGACAAAACATTTGCACATTTGAGTTTTTCTGTCAGGTTGCTCCTTAATTTCCTGAATGATTGCAATATACAAACATTCTTCGTGTCATGCACGTGGAATGAGTTTGTGATCCCTTGCCAAGAGAATGGCAATCATTTAATACATTCTTCTGTAAACACGCCTGTTTCAAATATGGGAATTTCCCTAGACATTTATACATGTAATAAACTGTTACGTTACTGTCTCTTATTAATATAGAGAACTGAATTAAATATGCAAAATTACAAGTATAATCCAATATTTTTTCATATGGTAGATTCATTGAACATGTTTATGTTAATGAAAATTAAAAAGACGTTTAATCCATAGGCTACATGCCTTAGCTTGTAAAACTGGAAATAATGACAAGGGTATGGCTTGGTACTGTAGGTACTTGGTTTCAGGTACCTAGCATGTTATATATTGTTTAGTAGAAGTTCTTTAAATAAGATGATATGGTCATAAAATACCACAAAAAAAATAATCTTTTTAATGTTTGACTCATGACACAATTACTACTTGGCTTTATTCAGGGATAGGGGGTTGTCCCTCTCTACACACTGAGCTGCATATTTGTGTTGATTAATGATTGTCTGAAAGTGTCTCAGTTACTCAAAGTCAGATGTCACTAGCCTTTTAGTAAAATGTAAGCCATAACAACCCCATATAAAAATACTTTAAGCTTATGTGTTAAACCTATTGATTCACTAGATTGTTGGGACTGTGTGAAATAAGTTTTAATTGACTTGATTTGTATTGAGTGTCCTTAAAGCAATATTGAACTTTTGTTAAACCCTCAAAAATGATTCATCATGCCTATGGGACGATTTAATCCCAAACATCATGTAGGCGTCTACTGAGGTGCGGAAGCTAGAATTGGGGGTTCAATTTGCTATTGCAATACATTATGTTATACAGTATTTAAGAATGTAATATAGGACTATCACTTAAATATACTGTCTATATTTTCCATCACTTCTCAGTCAGCTCAAAAGCCACCTGCCTTGCTAGTTTCACCACAGCCTGAACACCAGACCTTAACATCTGAAACCAGCTCATCATCTGTGAGGGATGTAAGCCTGCCCCTCACCAACTACTTCAGTGAGAAAACGCCCTCTCAAATGTCAGTCTCAAATCTGGGAGTCTACAAGACTCCTTCTTGCAGTGTGAACTCTGCAATGAAAAGCCACATCCTTGATGAACTTGCCACTGAAATGTTGCAAAAACCACATGTTGACGAGAAAGTCGAAGAAAGTAAACTAGGTGAACAAAAGCATGAATCGCTCAAAAACAAAACACCTAAGAAAGAGAAAACTGAAGTGAAATCAAAGATACAACCATGTCCACGTATAAACATTGACGAGATTGCTGAACTGAGGCCCCCTTGTTTAGAAGATATAATAGTTGTATGTGAAACCTCAAATCAGGTGCCTGATATTTCAATAATGTGCGACAATATAACGGCAGCAGGCAGCATAGAAAGCGATAATTTAAATGAGATGGAATGTGCTCCACTTACTAAGGAAATGAGCACCGAATTTCCTGCCACTGTAGCCCCTGTCACTTCTGCAAACGTTGACCTCAAACAAGAACCTGTCCCTCTGGTAGTGGAAAGCATAGATGACGATGTCTTCACTAAGGAGAGTTTAATGTCTACTTCAGAAAGACATGAATGTGTTTTAAAAGAAAGGTTGTCTTCTGCTTTGGAGAATATATTTGAAGGTAACTCACTTAACCTAGAAATACAAGAGCAGACATTTTTAAAAGTTGAAGGCAAAGAAGAAAGCTTGCAGAAAAATGAGGTGCAAACCATAAATATTGAGAGTAACTTCAAAATTGATAAAGAAATAGAGACTCAGATCCAATTGGAAGAGTCGGGTGAATTTAATATCCATGCAGAGGACAATGACAATATATCTGAGGATCCCAATGAGAAGGCAATAAACACCACAAATAAACTCTTCCAAGGGCTTGCGGCAAATGTTCCTAAAATGAAAATAATCAACTCCACTTTAGTTGAAGATATCACAGACATTGGGGTTACTCTGCCAGAAATAAGACTAAATGAAGAAAGGCTTTTACCTGAAATGAATGTAATGGAACCTGAGATCAAAGAATGTACACTGCCATTAACCATTTTGTCACTCGGCAGAGAACAGTCACAGTCTGTCATGCTACAAGCACATGGTACAAATGTGTCAGAGACTGTGCCCAGGGAACAAGAGATTGCTTCTCCAGGGATGGACAGCCTCACTTTCACACAGACATGTTTGCTAAGTAACGATAAGCTCCCACTAGCAGAAAAGGCACGGGAAGTTGTGCAACCAGTTGACCCAGTTGAAAGCCATGAGATTGAGCAACAGCTTAAGAGAACCGGAACTCCGATCATTTATTCACCCATTCCTATTTCAAAACCATCACACACTGATGACAGCAAAAATGGGGAGGAGGTTTGTACATCTTTAAAGAGTCCTGTTTTAGACGTGACTCAACTGGACAAAGCACCCCTAGTGGTGCCACCTATAACTGTAATTTGTGACCGTCCAGAAATCATTGTGTCTGCTGAAAAAGTGTGCAGCGAGACAGAATCCTCGGCTGCTGGGTCGAGGGAGGAGAGCCGTTATCGCAATAATATTACCACTGGCTCCGATGAAACCCATGCAAATACAAGGGATCACAACCTGCAAGCGATTGCAAAGACAACAATAGAAATCACCCCTACCCCTTCCTTATCATATGAAGCTTCCATCGAAACGTTACAGACGAAGGTCCAAAAAGAGATAGAGTCTAATTTAACAGTGGAGGACGTCCAAAACGAAAAACCTTTCGGAGAGAGATTGGACATACGCATCCAGACACTGCCTCCACTGAGTCCTTCAAGCCTTCGCAGGTTCCTGTCCAAAGCTGCCACAGGTTCTGACCCTCAGACGGGAGAAGAGTTGAGTGGAAGGTCGACGCCAACATCCTCCCTCTCTTGTGAGAGCAGTCCCCGGATAAAGAGAAGAGACAGCATGTCACTCATCCGATCTGCTACCCCGGAGGAGTTGGCCTCTGGCGCACGGCGCAAGATCTTCATGTCCAAAGCTAAAGGAGAGGATGCCGAGGGGGGCGGGCTTAATGCCGTGGCCCTGGACACCCAAGCCAAAAAAGAGAGCCCTTACATGTCTCCCAGTCAGTCTCGCAGGGCAGCATTACTGCAGACTCCACCAGGGCAATGCACCCCACCAATGGAGAGACGCTCCCCACTACTGAGCCGCCGAAAGACCACTCTGGAGGTACCGAAGGTTGTGGAGGACACAGCCAGCATCAAGCCTGGGGACAAACCTGCCGAGAAGGAGAAGCTGGACCCGTTCAAAGGTAAACCTGTGGTGGTCTGTGGTGGTCTGTGGTGGTCTGCATAGCAGTGATAGTTGTGGCAGACTGTGCTTGAGGAATTGGTAACATTAGAAAGTCCCTTCAGTATTTGTGTATAACAATGTAATTATAATATTATAATTGTGTAATATTACTTTGCGCCATGTGTCGTCATGCACCTCTAGCCCCTCAGGTTATCCGTAAAATCCGAGGAGAGCCTTTCCCAGATGCATCTGGACACCTGAAGCTGTGGTGCCAGTTCTTCAATGTGCTGAGCGACTCCACCATCAAGTGGTATAGAGATGAAGAGGAAATACTAGAGGTGAAAAGAAGGTAACCTCACAGGAGCACAATTACAGCCAGTGCAGTAATGTAATTAGTAATTAGTTCAATGTTCAATATTTCTGTTGCTTTCTTTGATTTGCTTTAGCCCTCCTATTGTCCAGGCGTCATTATGACCCAATATCATTTTCAAACCTTCCAAAATAATATAAATAATTATATTGGTACCTTCCTGGAATTACCCCCAAAAAAGTGTGGAAATAAAAGAGAAAAATTCCTAATTGTCTTAACTTTTGATGCAAATCAAACTAAGTGTGTCACAAACTCATCAAGTATTTTCTCCTACTCTTTAATACTGTAGTTACTGTAGGCCTAATGAGTAGGAAGACATTTATGGGCCTATATATAAGCTAAAGATATGTGCATGCATGCTAGGTTGCTAACAATTGTAGGTACTCTACACTTAAATACTTATAAATACATATATTTGAATTTTAGGGATTTATGTCAATTTGATCTACAGTATATCGTGTGCATGGGGTTAACGAGTTAGCAGAACAGTTGATGTTGTCTGTATTATATAGCTGTATTGGGCCAAATTTCACATTTGTATTCAAAGGTTTGGTTGAGTTTTGACACAAATTAGACCCCAGGTCAAAGAGACCCCTTGTGATAGGTGTAGTATAGGCTATTTCGTAAGACAATAGCAGGGCTAAGTCTGCATGTCCTGCTGTGTGCCATATTTTGCATGGTGCAATGTGAGGACCTGGTTTGCAGAGCAATCAATAGGCCTACCACTGGTCCAGCAGCACATAGTGCAATCATATTTTGAGGATGAGCAGATTTGAGAAGGGCATGCCATGGCTATGTCATTCTCTCATTCTCATGCGACTGTGAGCCCCACAGCTGTGGCAGGGAAGTGAAGCTCTGGCCAGACACAGCCGCTGTAACCCGAGACACTGTTTCACCATCTCCAGGGGAAGGGCACTAAATGTCTATATATGCGCTGCTCAGTTGCTGTGTCAGCAAAATTATCCCTTACACAGTCACATAAACTCCCCACCTGTCACACACTGACCTCTGGTGGCATAAACATGTGCAGGTATATAACGCAATCATATCCAGTCAATTATCTCATGGAGCTCTCTTCTGGTTTTGTGTTTGTGTCTTTTTTTTTTTTTTTTAAGTGGTGGAGACGAGAGCCAAGTAGCCCTCGCTATTGTCCAGGCCTCCAGCCAAGACTGTGGAGTGTACGGCTGCACTATCAACAACGAATATGGCACAGACAGTACCGATTACCTGCTCAGTGAAGACAGTACGTTATGGCTGGTGATCATTGATAATAATCTGCTGATACGTTTCTTATTTTCTTTGATTGCAGTATACCTTTGATAAACAGCGTGAAGAAGTAAGAAGGAAATGCTTGTCAAGATTAGGCAAAACAAATCTATTTGCAGTCAATCAATATAATTATTCCATATTTTATATATTATATAATAATTATATTGATTTACTTTTCTCCTGACTGTGTGTTACTGGATTCATGTAATTATTATTCCATTACTATTTTACAGTTATGTCTGAGATCCTTCTAAAAGAGGATTTGGAAGGTAAGTCATTTCACATTACCATATCAAAACATTATAGGTAATTGTAATGACATTGGTGATAGGGACGCATTATTGTATTTTCCAGTTGGAGAGGAGATCGAGATGACCCCGATGCTGTTCGCCAAGGGTCTGGCGGACTCAGGCTGCTGGGGGGAGAAGTTCTTTGGCCGCATCATGAGCACGGAGGTGCGCGTTGGGGAGGGTTGTGCACACAAAGCCAGCAGGGTTAAGGTTATCTACGGCTTGGATCCCATATTTGATTCTGGGAGCACCTGCATCATCAAAGTTCAAAGCCCCATCGCCTACGGGACCAAAGAGGAGAGCAACCTCGTAGAGGAGAATCTCGAGGTTACTAAGCAAGTGAGTTGCAGTTCAAAGTGTACACAGATTCAGCGCAAGCATGTTATTTGCATGCACACATTTCTTTATTGAAATCCTTTGTTTTTCCAGGAGTGTAAAGTCCAAAACATGATTCGGGAATACTGTAAAATCTTTGCTGCTGAAGCAAGAGTTGTTGAGATGTTTGGGTCTTCACTAGAGTAAGTAACTGCAGTGATGAAATGTAAGCTGTAATACAAAAAACATTACTTTCAGAGAAAATATTAAGCACACCCTATGCCCTTCCCTCATTATTTCCACAGAGTAATTCCTCAGTACCTGATTTGCCGGCCTGCAAACTCTGTGCCATATGCAACAGTGGAAATGGATCTTGATGGCATCTTCCTGAAATATTGCATGATGGGTGCTAAAGGCAGTTTGATTACTAGAACCACCTCCGAAGTGGAACAGAAATGCTGTACGTTTCAACACTGGCTCCAACAATGGACGCATGGCAACTTATTAGTCACACGTCTGGAGGGTAAGGTTTATAGACAGTGCAACAAAGAAAAGAGATCATGTGGTAAACAATGTGAATATGAATAATGGCCGCCAGTGACTCTTTGTGTCCTGTGCTATAGGTGTTGGAACCAAGCTGACTAACATTAGAGTTGTGACGAAGTCAACAGGGTTTGTATCTAAACAATAATAATAATACAATTAATAATAATATAATACGTTTTAATTCAGGACACTTTCCAAAACACTGAAGTACATCTTACGTTGTAAATAGGCAAATAGAATGATGTATAAAACATTTGGCTGAGATATATATAATATATATATATATATATATATATATTATATATATCAGCCACCTCTATATAGGAATATACATTTTAGAAACAAGATATATTTAAATTAATACAATTTGGGAAATATGTAGAAAATAAAAAATAAAATAATAATATACGGGAGGGCAGGGGGGGTGAAGTGAGAGTGAAAGGGTTAAATGTTATAGGCACCATTGAAGAGATGGGTTTTGAGGAGTTTAGCTAATTCCGTGACCGAGGTAGCATTCTGTGCTGTGGTACTTGTGAACATACTGATGTATCGTATATGGTCTGAGTTTAAAGTATGTTATCCATATTTCAGGTATCAAGGTCTTACCGGGAAGGGCTCTCCTAAAGTGTTTGAGCAGTTCCTGAGCCATCATCAGTGTAACTACTATTGTGGGCTTCTTAACCTGCGTCCTCTGAAGCCTATGGACAGCCTCCAGCAGCCCGTGAAGCTTAAGGGCTCCCGTAGCCCTCTGCTAAACCGCAAGTTGGGCTCCTCAAGTCCACAGACACAGCGTAAAGGAACTAACAGTCCTCTGCTGTCCAAAAAGACGTCGTCTAGCCCAAAGGTGACTAGAAAGGCTCAGGAGGCAGAAGAGAACAAAATTAAACCCACGTCTGAGGAAACTAATGAGGTTGTCCAGATGAGGTAGAAATAGAAGGCTTTTTAAATGACAAAGCCACGTCTTGAACAGTATAACAGAAGAGCACTATAGATCAAGAAGACATTGGTTTTTAGCAGGAAATATGAATACTGTATCAGAGAGATATATCAAAGAAATGCTGTCTAGGTGCTATCTAGGCAACTTTACTGTGAATTTTGGAACTGACATTATCACTGGAGAACTCTCCCTCCAGTAATTGGTTAAACTACAGTTTAAAAAATGGGAAGAGATGTGAAGAACTATATATGTATCTATATTAACAGCTGAAATGGGTGTATTTTGTCTACATCTGTGATGTACAGTAAAATTTTAGGTTGTAAAGTTTTTTTTGTTAATTTGTAGACACTGTACACTGGTTATGCTTATAAGTTATGACACATTATTTATGTCAGAGAACTATCAAATCTATGCATGTAATTATAGACAAAGCACAGTCTTTATGTCTTCAAATTGTGTGCACTTTTTTAAAGAGTTCTTTGAACGTATTCACTGACAGGAATTTTGCTCAAGCTGTTAACAGTGTACAGGTCCCGTTGTTGCACTTCATGGCACATGTGGGTCACTGTAAAACTGACAAAGCAAAGTATGAGCAAGTCAAATAGTATTAAACTATTGAATATACTTTATATTTAAACATGGGTGAATTCTCAGAAATTCTCTGAGCTATTGTGGGTTTTCACTACATGAGATGCAGCTGCAGGAGGTGTACTAACAACTAAGTTAGACTTATATCAGTCATTTCTTCTTGTGTCCTACAGTTTAAAGGTGGAGTCAGCAATGCTGGAGAAAGATAATTGATATTTGAACTTGATCAAAATCTGCTCAATAAATTGGATATGCAATGCCAACGCTGAGCTAAGTGTTGTGTGGTGCGGTCTGGACCACATTGTTTGTGATCCCACTTACAGAGGGCTGTTTGAGCACGTGATTCTTTTTCAGTGAGCACAGACAGTACAGCTAGCAGACTGAGTTCGCTGAATTTGGCAAAAAGTAGCTGACAATCGCTGAATCCACCTTTAGACAAGCTTTATTCTGAAATGGCATTGGCTCCCAATAACTGGCATGCATGCTTCATTTGTAAAAATGGGAAAGCAGCCATAGCATCTCTTGGATTTCCATAAAGGAGTCTTTGAAGAAGCCTCCAAATATTCCAGTTGAACACATGCTATCAACAGTCAATATACACTTTCAATTTGGTCTGCAATTACAGTATTATGTGTGATATAAAATACATATTTTCGAGCAAAAGCATGGTGCTGACATTGTAAGCATGTATATAGATATTATGGCATTTGTATGGGAGGCAGTGTAGGGGGAAATAAGTAGCACATGGATGAATGTTCTGCAAGTAAGTCAATGAAAAAGACCAATACATTTGTTTAGAAGGTGGGTTTGTCAATCATTGATTTGCTCACAGTAAGCTAATTTTCTAAAATAAAAGTCAAACATTAGTACCCTGTGATACAAGATTTTCACTTCATTTAGAATTATTCAAAACTAATAAATTGAGGATGTGTGAATTATTACAAATAAAAATTATTAATACAAAGTTTATTGTATATTAATGTTAATTTGTTTATTCCCTAGGTGTGCTTTACATGCTAAAGCATGTTTGTAATAATTCACAATATGTACTGCACATGACAGTTTAAATAAGGTAAGAAAAAACACCCATCATCTATTTGTATAAATGTTGACATTAACAGATACAATGTTTTACTAATCAATAAAAGCAAACACATATATACAGTCTTATAAATACATTAAGGCAAATCATTGAAATTGCTCTCTCATTTCATATACACACACCAGGATTACCTACAAACGGGCCCATCAAAAAGTCTACAACATTCAGTAAAGTAATAAGTGGCATTTGCTATTGTATTCCACGATCCTTCAAATGAAATGGTCCCATTGTTTATAGTGCTACAAATAGAAAAGGTTGTATATTAGTTTATTTGAAAAGCTAAACTACATGTAACATCCAAGTAATCTTACAATAATGTTATTGTTTTTATATAAAGGAAATTGTGCCATGTGATATTGCATTTCATCAGTAGAATATAGTAGAACCAACAGATAGAATCAGGTTTCAAAGATATAGCCAGATCATATTACTTGATTAATAGAGCAATAGTTAATTACAGAGTTTCCACACCAGTGCAACACAAATATAAAAACTTTTATGGCTGAAATGTAATCAATCCACATTAAGGCAGAGAGCAAATATGAGTCTGTTCTGATTACATAGAATATGTTATCTGCCATACTTTGTAGAATGCTTACCTTTTAAACAAGTCATCACAGCAAGTTTGAAAGACCTCAGTTACATTGAAATAGGTTGTCCTGAACAGCTCCACACAGTCAGGTGGTGGAACAAAGAGAAGTCCTGAAAAAGCAATGCTCACTCTTATGTAACACTAAATAATCAGTAACATTTTACTGTTAATGTGTTTAACCATCATTTTGACTTTAGATTTAGATTTAGATTTCAAATAATATAATATTGTATAATATATGTACTCACCAGCAATGCAAGCATTAACAAGAGATACACATGTCCCTGTGAATAGTGCTCTTAACACTAAAGAGGCAATGTCAGTTCTTCTGGCTGGACAAATAGAGGCTTTGATACAAAACAAAAAATAACCATTAGACAACTATTCCCCAGAGAGAATATAAGAGAGAACATATTACAGAACAAATTGTTTCCAAGTAGCTAACTCTTGAGGGACAAGATGATACTCACACAGGCCTCCAATCACAATGCCTAATGAGCTGAAGTTGGCAAACCCACAAAGTGCAAATGTGCAGATGATTTCAGATCTGACCTGCAAGGGGCAAAACCAACGTTGCACGTGAAATGACGACTAGGCCTATCTTATTAATTAAGATTATATTATTATTATTATTATTATTATTATTATTATTATTATTATTATTATTATATTACTCAGCCTGGACATTTTCACTCACAGAGATCCACTGCCTTTCACTTCCAATAACTTCATCTAGTCCATTGAGCCTGTTAGTCTTCAGTTTGGACAACGTCTCATAAGCTATGAACTCGTTAAGAAATAATTTGGTGCCAATTAGCTCTGCCACAGTGAAAGACTCTTCATATGGTATCCCCATCATGAAGGCCACTGGCATAAACACATAAGAGCATATAATCTGTGGACATAAATAATATTGCTGAATATAATACAATAATATAAATAAGTCTACTTTATAGTGTAAGACCATGGCGAATAGGCTTTACCTGAAATGAGATTGAAGGATATCCCACCATACCACCTAGCCACCTCAAAGCAGCATTTATGAACTCCAGAATGGAAAGAAAAGCTATCAGATTGGCTGCAATGTTAGCAACAAGACCTATTGATGCAGACGCCCCACTGCTAGCAGCTTCCAAAATGTTCTGCTCGTCACTGTAGAGGAAAGACATTGCTAAATGTAAGGAGGGCCAAAGCGTCAAAAGAACCAGAGGAGATGAACAGCGAGTGACACACACCCACACGCCACTTTAATCTCCTTCTCTGACTTGAACTTGCTCTCCTCGGTCTCAGGGTAAGACAGTTTGGCGAATGCCAAGGCACACGGAGCAGCCATCACAGATGCTGATATCAGAGAAGATGCGTCAATCTGTATGCGGGGCAAGTAAACATCAGCAAATAGCTCTATACGCTGCAGAAACATGGTTTACATACCGCTACATTGTATCGCTTTTATACTGTATACAACACGACTTAACACCTACATTTGACAACATTATCAAATGTTATATTATTTGTTTTATATTTAGTTTGACTACTAGTGTACATAACCATATTTATTGTGATAGTATGTCATTTCGCTCGATCCAAAATAGCTTAAACTACAATGAGTACAATTACAAGGAGCAGAGGTTTGGCATCTTGCACGTGTTGAAAACAAATAATGTTGCCAAATAACAATGCTTTTTGAAATAATTGAACAAAATGGGTTATACTGTAGCATGTGGAGGGTCTTCCCTTTAGTGATAAATGTTTCTGCTGTGGGTGGCTCAACTCACTCCAAATGAGATGAATGCCCCCATTACACTGCCTGCAATGGTTGCAAATCCACCAGTCATGACGGCATGGACCTCCGATTTAGTCATGTCCTTTAAATAGGGCCGAATCAGCAGTGGTGCCTCTGTCTAATGAATAAAACACAGTGAGCAATGGATTTGAAAATACCTAATGTAGCTCAAATATAGTAAATAATAGAATAATAATGAAATTAAGTAGAGTATGCAATGCAATGGTATAAATCAAGCTTGCAGAATTGTGAACCAATCTTTTGACACGCCTTAAAATATGGTATCAAGCCTACCTGTCCAACAAATATGTTGCCTGCGACACTCAAAGTCTCAGTGGGTGAGGTTCCCATCGTTATCTCCATAACCCAGGAGATCTACGTGGACAGAAACACATCCTCATACGTGCCATAATATGGGACCAAACGCACCATGCACTATGCACGTACCTTAACAATGAGCCACTGCATTATCCCCAGAAAGTAAAGCACTGACATCACACTGCTGAAGAATATGACAATGGGAAGAGCCTAAGAACACAATAATACATAGAAACGAAATGAAGACAAATATATTCAATTGGATCAATGGTTTCCTCAAATTATTTTCAATAACAAAGAATTCACTTACTTGAAATGCAAATATGTCTGAAATCAGCTCTCCAAAAACAAATGATGACCCAGCTTTTGTGTAATTGAGGAATGTCTGAAATCATTAGCGAGAAATTAATGATTTTGATTCATTCACTTTATATCTGATATTTCATAGTATTTTGCATACAACTCAATTACAAAAGCATAATAAAGGTTAGCGCATACTTGCTTCTGATTGAGTAAGTTTATGGACCGACAACAAGGCTACACAAGAATAGTTTAAAGATTACGGTTAAAAATTAATTCAGTCTGACTAATGCCCAGCCCTAGTAAACATAGAAACGTCAGCAGTATTACCTGCACTTGATCTCCTAGCCACTGGAAAGCAATAAGGCCTGGCTCTGTTCTTATGACAAAAAGGCCAATACAGAACTGCAATCCAAGGCCCCAGAAGACAGGCCTCCATGACACCTAAAACCATAGAGAATTATTACACAGTACACCGTGTCAGTACGCCTGGATTAACCTGTGAAAAATATCTCACCTCTGTCCTATGTTTTGAAAATAGGAATATAAGCAGGATGAACATGCAGACACCGCCAAAGGAGATAAGCTGTTGAGGTCGTTTTATTGTTTCCAGAACCAGGAATACCACTAACAAGACCACCACCAGTGAGATAAACACCCTGTAAAACCAAATTAATTTTGACAGTGGTCAAATAAAGGCATACTTGATGTATTATATAGAGACACATTGGTAGCTACTCACCATTTTATCCAGTACAAATTAGATCGGAACCATCTAACTGCAGGTCTAAAACACCTGCTGATGCTTGTTCCCTTGTACCTCTTTAAAAGATCATAGGCTTTGAAGACAATTGCTAAGCTTGTCAAGACTACAAGTGCAACGGCCCTCTGAAGATCTAGCACACAGGCTGCGATAAAGTATGCCACATACCCTGCATTGGAGGAAAATACTATTTTATTAAACACAATTATATACTATTACATAGCAATACAACATATTACATAGTAATAGTTTTTATAATGTTATATGTATTGCTCTACAAACAAACATACACCACCAGTAGGCCTATTGAAAGAATGTGGCAAACAGACCAAAAATAAATACATTACCAGCTCCAAGAATGCCCAGCACAGTGTGTTTGAAACTTTCTGAGTGAGCACTAATGTAATCCTCTGTGGCAGTTAACGGCTTGAACACCTGGCTAAAGTGCAAAACAACTGGTCTGTTTCCACTGGAAAATACATACATTTATAGAATCTAAGCTTTCTGAAATACGATTAATTCTGACTGTCAGTAACACAAAAGCCTTGTATCATTAAAAACAAAACAAAAAACTATGGATATCTTAACAGAAGTTCTGGTATTGCATGGACTATTTTCAATGAAATATGTAAATTGTAAATTATATTATAATTCCTTAAAGCCTAAAGAAAAAAAGAACTAAAAAAAAGAATTAACTAACCTCAGGTATGATCCCATTCCTGTTTTAGACTCTCTTTTCTTGACAGTGCTAGTAGCAGAGATGTTATCTTCCTAAGAAAGCAAGAACTTGTATGCATACTATCAATTCAAACACTTGAAAATCCTAGTTAAAGCATAAGCCTTAAACAGTACCTGTATTTCAAAAGCAAGATTGTCCACACCATTTCCATTGTCATGTGCTGCATCTGTGAGTTGGATATCATTGGCTTCCACTGGAAAACAGATACATTGTTGAATGTATTTTGCAGTCTTTGAACAAAAGATGAACTCTTCTATCTATTAATAGATTGAATGGATTGAATGGAACACAGGCAGAGCTTGTCTGTGGCATATCTTGTCCAAACAATAAATAAAAAACCTACAACATAAACTAAATTCAAGGAAAGCATGGCTAATAGCTTACTCATTCCGTGTTCTTACAGAGTGGGACAAATGCTGTTCACCAAAAATACTCAGGACAGTATAGTGTACTCTGCCCTCCATAAAAAGGTCTTATCTTGTTAAGGTTGTCATGTTATGCGCCGAGTTCTATTACTTACTAGGAAGTATATGACTGCTAAATATAAATCTGATTAATATTGATTAATCCTGCAATGACTTGATGGGTAATCTATGATACAATTTGAAAAATAATTATAAACCATACAACAAGATATGATGATATGAAAGGCTAACATATGATATGAAAGGCTAATGAGATGTATATAGGTCATCAATTAATGATAATCTCACTTTACATGAAATTACAAATATATATTATAGAGCACATGTAACAGGGGTTGCCTTCTATAGGTTATTATCCCTATTAATTGCCCAACGTCATAAAATATTTTTATATAGTGTACATAAAGATTCATTCAATCTTCCCTATTGTCTTAATGATAAAATGTAATTTACATTTAACTTTTCTTATTAAGATATGTACTTTTTTAATAGATTTAATATGCATATTATCTAATCCATATAGAAATGGCAAAGTATAATATCACCAATGACAAAGAAAAACTAAAAGTTGTATTAAGTGTATTTCACCTTTGCTGAAGCAATGTGATCACCAACCATTGCTTTATATTTATCAAATAAATAACAACACCATAAAATTTATGAGTGCAACAAATTATTTATATTTGTTCTACTTCTTGATGGTTAAATATGTTTATCACATCTCTGGACGCTTGGCAGTTACAAAAGCACAATTGACCATGCTTCATAAAACTAATGGCCATGTGGAAGGGGATTACACAACATTTAAAGGAATTACTACCTTTGCTCTCATGGTATTAAAATCAAATTGCACATGCTAATGATACTGTAATAGACTTTGCTGCAAATCATTACATTTACCTAATCTTCGTTCAGTGCCCTAATTTCCTATGAAGTTAAAAACCATCAACATGACGCATTAAAAAGCTTTGAGATTGGGTTGGACTGAACATTTTATTCAGTATGTTAAAATAAAAAGTGGTGTTTCTTGAAAGTTTATTAGAAAAAGTATCATATTTTCTGAGTGACAAAAAGGCTTATATAAATAAAATGATAGTTAAAAAAATGTTTTTATAATAATAATAAAATAAATTAAAATATAATAATAATAATTATAAAAATAATAATAATCATAATAATAAAGAATGTGATTTTTATACAGATGATTATTAAAAAAAGATAATTATGGAAAATATTCTCTGTCAGGCTGGACGGAGATGAGGACCCAAACGCACAACACACAATCTCTTAGAGTTCAGGGGTTTAGTAAAGCTCACAGACAGGATCACGACAGGATCACGCACAGAGGGCTGACAACAAATAATAATCCAACAAAGACAACAGAACATACTAGGGCTTAAATACAGCGTGACAAGACAGACCACTGGGCACAGACAAGGAGTGGCAGGTGAAATGAAATCAAATAACAATCAACCACGTGGAAAAACACTGACTGGAACACATGGGATACATGGACTGGAAAACATGGGATACCTGTACTGGAACACATGGGATACACTGACTGGAACACATGGGATACCTGTACTGAAACACATGGAATACCTGTACTGAAACACATAGGGATACACTGACTGGAACACATGGGGATACACGGGCTGGAATAAAGGGGATACACTGACTGGAACACATGGGATACACGGACTGGAACACGGGGTACATGGATTTGTTTACACGGGTTCGAAGTGAAGCACAGGGGGAACACGGGGGAAGAGAACACAAAGGAGGGAACACAAGGGAGACACAAGGACGTGGACAGCAGAACGTGACAATCCTTATTATAGGCCTACCTAGCCTATTTTTATTTTCAGACACAGCTGTATAGGCTATATGGCTTCCATTTTGTCAATCAGATTATCACTGCCCTTGCTTAAAAGTAGGCTATTAAGAAAAAAATTGCAATTTACCATTTGATGTATGTTTCAGTGGTTTCAGATCTTAGCAGAAAATCAGCATTGTTGTGGTGTTTCTAGGTACAGGCAACCTAGTATGACGCCATCTGCAGGAGGGACTCTCGCAAGGAGCGATTCAGTCGCTCCAACCAATATTATGGATGGATTAGATGTCAACATCTGACCATAACACCCATACATCCAACATAGTGTCAACAATAATTGGAGAAAAAATAAATTGGGTTTTATCTACCAGATGGATGCAGTTTCTCAAAACAACTACCGGTAATTAATAATAATAATAATAATAATAATAATAATAATAATAATAATAATAAAAAACAACGTTTATCATTATCGATGTGTCATGTTTGAAAAAGAGGTCTACTTTACTATGAAAGTTAATCCTAATCCTAAACTAAACTAATCCTTATGATCACAACTTTCAAATTTAAAATTGATTGTTCCCTGTAGTAAAAATTATACAGTATAATAAATATATAGTTTAGTAATTATATTATTACTTTAACAAATGTATTCGACTGTCCAATATTGTTTTCTGATAATCAAAATTCCATTGCACAATTTACAGTAGCCTGCCTGCATGTCATCAGGAAATACAAAGATCTGTCTGCCTACTGTAGGTAGGATGCTGTCCCATATTAATATCCTTTCGACATTTTCACAACAACGTTTTCACAACATGTGATCCTGGCCTTCTGATCAGTCAAATTGCCTGTCAATCAAACTCATTTTTTAAAAATAATAATAATTTTAAACAATATTAAAAGATAGATATATGTGGTAGTGTTGTCTTTATGAAACTGATTCAATTAAGCCCCAAAGGGCTCATGGGCGATTTCTAAAGAAATTGCCTAGGTTGCCAGATTGGCCAGAAACCACATAAAACAATGGAAAACTCCGAAAAAGATCATAGGAACCATGCTTATAAATCAACAGTCCATTATGTTTCAACTTGACCATCGATATGACGCTATACATAAATGTGCTGGACATTGTCTTCTGATTGTCGGCAGTTTGGTTCCAGGCCAAGGACAGCCGTGGAGATTTAAAAAAATAATCTATACCCTAACACGGTGAAAGGTGTATGGTTTAGGCTGCTAGACTGAATTACATAGCATGTTATCATGCAAAATAACACACATATCTTACTATAAAAAATAACCACTAAGTGGCACGCGGAAGTGTCAGATCCAGCCCGGAAGAGGTGTGATTGACTGTGGTTAGCTCGGGAGGAAGCTGTCAAGGCCTTCGAGGCTAACGCTAGGCAGCCCAACACATCATACATATTTCTAGATACTCATCGTTGCCGAACCCAATGGTACGTGTATTTGCATAGCATATCATGCGATGGCAAGATAGCGAATGTATATGTTATATGACGCTACTGCAGTGTCGTGCTCCCGTGCGCGATACGTTAGCAACCAGGCTTAATACTGTACCACCTTTTGCGTCTGACAGCTAACAATAACACCCAAACAACTAGTAAGTGCAGTGGAGAATGTCTGTCTATTGCAACCTAATAGCACGTTTGTAATAATCTTTCAAACTTTCGTTAGTTATAAGCATAGAACTATATGGTTGTAAGTCAAGGTTTTGGTGGCATCATTTAAAGCAACATATTGTTTTATTTATGAATTTGATGGTTTTGCTGCTTTTATCGGAATTGTTCAAGATCGCACAGAGCTTGTAGCAAAATAGTTCTGTTGTGTAAACATTACCTTCTTCAAATTAAGCCTAAATATGTTCTCCTGCACCCCACCCCACAGAGTTTTGAAACAATCCACTTCAAATATGGGTGACATGAAAACCCCAGATTTTGATGATCTTCTGGCTGCCTTTGACATCCCAGATGCAACTGGGTTGGATGCCAAGGAGCCAATTCAAGGTCATCATGAAAACACAGAGAATCATCAAAAACATGAAGGAATGTGTCTGGATGAAAACAGTTTATTGGCTCACCAAGCTCCAGCAGATATTCCTGTTGTAAGTGTTATTGTCAAAAACACGAGTTGCCAGGGATCTTTGGAGGATATTGGCGACAGGCTACACTCAGGAGCAACTTTGCAAAATGGGTTTAGGGGATCAGGAACCTCCATTGACTCCACTGAGTCAACAGTGGGTGGCTTTACCAAAACCTTTTCGTCTACATTGAATGGAGATGGCTCAAGAGAACTTCACACACTTAAACCTGAACCACCGCCAATCTTTTCTCAGACTTTTTCTCAGTTCAGCCCCATCTCTAGTCCTGAATCAGAAGAATCTCACAGTGGTAGAGATGATATTTATCCAAAACAAGAAAGATCCTACTTTCCAGCACCTTCAGTTTTGGTGGAAACTGCAAGACTAGCCAATCAAAAACAACTGCACCTCAACATGTTTGTCGATAGCTCCTGTGATATTGACTGTGATATTCTAGAGAATACATTGAGCTCCAGAGCAGAACCGATCAATGGGCCTTCTGCAGAAAACGCCAGGGATGAGGATTCATCTCAGATGCAAATCAGAGACGAGGGGGACAAAGGAGACCCATATAATGATAGACTTCCCTCACAGATTGATTACCAAAAGGCTGTTGAGAGCAACTGCAGTAGAATATCTAAGCCTAATGTTTCCCCCTCTCTTCCATGTGTCCAGTCTCAAACATCCTCATGTCTCGAAGCACTGACGGCTTTACATCCTAGGAAAGATCCGACTGAACAAACAGTGGTTCACGATCACTGTGTGAAGGCCAGTTCCAAGGTGCCCATATCACCGCAAAGCCCGCGGAGTCCCCTCCAGGCTACTGTAACACGGCTACTGAAGCCCTCCGACAGCCCCGGAAGCATTTGCAGTGACGGTAGCGGTATAGCGTCCCCCGTCATGACATCTGGGTCTCCCCCTGCCATACCACGCGTCAGAATTAAGACCATCAAAACCGTTTCTGGCCTGATCAGGCGCACGGTCACAAACGTCTTGCCCGATTCGGAAACGGACGAGATTCAATCACCGTGTGAGTCCTCCCCGTTGCAGACTCTGATCAGGGAGGACTCCTACTGCAAAGCGTCTCCTCGCCTGTGCCAGAGCATGGCCGCTGACTGCCATGTTGGACTACACAGTGCAGACACTGCGGCCAGTGCCGCGTCGTCCAGTGTCACGCAGCACAGCTCAACGGGGCCTTCCAGGCGGACAGGCCTAATGCAGCCTCCGACGGTCATCCATGACGACGACCGCGGTGGCTGCGGCCGGCCAGTGAAAGCGCGCGTGTCGCTGCAAAGGCAGAAACAGAAGACAGGGGCTCCAGGCCATTGTGCCACCAACACCCACCTTCTCCCCAAAGATATGCACCTGGCCAAGTTGAACCTGGTCCCTCACAGTGTGGCTGCCTCGGTCAGCGCGCGCTCCGCCTCTCACCAGCAGAGCCAGCGCGCCTTCTCCCCCTCCTCTCCTTCCGCCGCGGTGTGCAGTGCCGTCCCGCTTGTGCACCAGGTTAAACCGCCGCCCTCCCACGCCCGGCCCTGCATGCCCAACACGGCGGCAGGCACCTTGAACAAACTGTTAAGCAACGGCAACCTCGTGCCCACGTACGTACCCGACCTGAACCCTCCGGCGGAGAGCGACATCGCCCTGCCGTCTCGCGGCTACTGCTGCCTGGAGTGCGGCGACTCCTTCGGCGTGGAGCGCAGTCTGCTGTTCCACTACGGCAGGAGGAGCGTTCACATCGAGGTGGCGTGCACGCACTGCGCCAGGACCCTGGTGTTCTTCAACAGGTGCGCCCTGCTGGCGCATGCGCGCGAGCACAAGAGCAGCGGCGTGGTGATGCAGTGCACGCAGCTCCACATGAAGCCCATAGCAGAGGAGCAGATGTTTGCGCCGCTCGGCGCTGAAACGCCCGTCCGTGTCCACCCGTACTCCTCCCAGTCTTCCCACAGAAAAAGCCAACCGGTCATGCCCTTGTATGCCGACAACGTCATCCGCCACAGGCTTCGTTGCCTAGAGTGTAACAAGCAGCTGCCTGACTACCGGGCTCTGGCTGGCCACTACCAGAGGCCCATGGAAGATACAGAAGGCCTGGTAAGGTGATATTTACAATACTGTACAGTAGTAGAGCCCCAACAACACATTGGAAGATACAGGCGCAAGGCCAATATTATCGGCCGGTGGCCATTGGCCATTGCAGAAAAATGAAAACTAGCCGGTTATTAATAGCGCAGGCATAATTTTCCCAGTGCCCACAGGTGTAAATGTTTTCTGATATTACATTGGTGTCGGTCGGCTCTATACAATATAATTCAATAAATATTGAGTTTTTTTTTCTCTTAATTCTTAACCAATGCTTTCTGTCCTTTATTTTGTAGACATGCAAGGTGTGCTCAATGTTGTTACCCAACAAGTGCAGCTATAGAGCTCACCAACGTATTCATGCACACAAGTCCCCTTACTGCTGCCCTGAGTGTGGTGCTCTGAGTCGCTCTGCCGACATACAGAAGCATGTGAGGGAGAACTGCCTTCATTATGCACGCAAGGTTTGGTACAAGTAAGTATAACACGTTGAAAGTGGCCTATTGTTACTATTATGAAAATTATTACTATTGATGGTGGAGGGAGGGTGCAATTTTATTTACCCAATACAACTTGAATTTAACATATAATTTTCAAGTTTGGCCTGGCTAAAGTAGCAGGATCGATTTTGCAGACACATTTCAGCTCAATATTTTAACGTGGTTTTCTAATTCACTTTGTGTTAGATACAGTAGTGAACATTGAAAGCTCTTGCAACAGCGAGTTGGTATGAATAAATAATCAACAAACTGATGGTGAAGGCACATCAAGACTAAACAATGGCTTATTTTGAGTTTAAATTTGAAATAGATATATTTTTGAAAGGCCAAATGTGAAATGGAAATGAACTTTTAATTCACCTGTCTTCCAGATGTCTCCACTGTGATATGGTTTGCCAAGCGGTTCAAGGTCAAAAGAATCACATTGAACAGCAACACTGTGAAGTCTTCTATAAGTGTTCCATCTGTCCAGTTGCCTTCAAATCCTCTGAAAGCTCAGAGATTCACATGAAAAATAAACACAACGCTAGCAAAATATCCCCTCAGTAAGTGAAGCACCAGTTCCCTTCGGCATTATTTTTTTTGTGTGTGTATGTATTTATGTATAAATGAGATATACACATTATCTCATAAAAGTGAGTACACCTCACATTTTTGTAAATATTTTATTATAACTTTTCATGTGACAACAGTGAAGAAATTACACTTTTCTACAATGTAAAGTAGTGTGTACAGCTGTACATTTGGTCCCTCAAAACAAGTCAACACACAGCCATTATTGTCTAAACCGCTGGCAACAAAAGTACACCCCTAAGTGAAAATGTCCAAACTGGGCCCAAAGTGTCAATATTTTGTGTGGCCACCATCATTTCCCAGCACTGCCTTAATCCTCTTGGGCATGGAGTTCACCAGAGCTTCACAGGTTGCCACTGGAGTCCTCTTCCACTCCTCCATGACGACATGGTCATGGCTGGTCGATGTTGGAGACCTTGCGCTCCTCCACCTTCCGTTTGAGGATGCCCCACAGATGCTCAATAGGGTTTAGGTTTTTGGCCATGCTTGGCCATCACCTTTAGCAAGGCAGCGGTCGTCTTGGGAGGTGTGTTTGGGGTCGTTATCATGTTGGAACACTGCCCAGTCTCCTAAGGGAGGGGATCATGCTCTGCTTCAGTATGTCACAGTACATGTTGGCATTCATGGTTCCTTCTACGAACTGTAGCTCCCCAGTGGCGGCAGCACTCATGCAGCCCCAGACCGTGACACCACCCTGCTTGACTGTAGGCAAGACACACTTGTCTTTGTACTCTTCACCTGGTTGGCCCCACACAAGCTTGACGCCTTCTGAACCAACTCGGTTTATCTTGGTCTCGCCACACCACAGGACGCGGTTCTAGTAATCCATGTACGTAGTCTGCTTGTCTTCATCAATCTATCTGCGGGCTTTCTTGTGCGTCTTCTTTAGAAGAGGCTTGCTTCTGGGAAGACAGCCGTGCAGACCAATTTTATGCAGTGTGCGGCGTATGGTCTGAGCACTGACAGCCCCCCCCCCATCTCTGCAGTAATGCTGGCAGCACTCATACGTTTATTTCCCAAAGACAACCTCTGGATATGACACTGAGCACGTGCACTCAACTTCTTTGGTCGACCATGGCGAGGCCTATTCTGAGGGGAACCTGTCCTGTTAAACCGCTGTATGGTCTTGGCCACTGTGCTGCAGCTCAGTTTCAGGGTCTTGTCAATCTTCTTATAGCCTAGGCCATCTTTGTGTACAGCAACAATTCTTTTTTTCAGATCCTCAGAGAGTTCTTTGCCATGAGGTGCCATGTTGAACTTTCGGTGACCAGCATGAGGGAGTGTGAGAACAATAACATGAAATTTAACACACCTGAGACCTTGTAACACCAACGAGTCACATGACACCAGGGAGGGAAAATGGCTAATTGGGCCCAATTTGGACATTTTCACTTAGAAGTGTACTCACTTTTGCGGTTTAGACATTAATGGCTGTGTGTTGAGTTGTTTTGAGGGGACGGCAAATGTACACTGTTATACAAGCTTTTACTTAGATTTTTGTTATCTTTCTTTTGCAGGTTAGTTTTTAAGTGCTCATGTGAGACAGTTTTCAAGAAAAAGCAGTTGTTTTTCCAGCACTTCCATCAAAATGCTAATAAGCGGGCTACTTGTGTATTCAAATGTCCAGAGTGCTCTACAGTTTTAGCCCAAAAGCAGCTGTTAATGCAACACTTCAAGGTTTGCTTTTACAATAATTTTTGTGGAAATGTGTGTATACACTTTTTGTTTAATCATATCTTATAAAGTATGTGTTTATATATCCTTGAACTTCAAATGAGTTTGTTTCATTTTCTGTGTGTTTGTAGAGCGTGCATGGTGGGATTGTACGAGCAGAGGCAGACAAAAGCCATCAGCAAACAGACGGCATTGCACGGCTCCACAGTGCTGCCAAACAGAGAGACGTTCCCCGAAAGAGAGCGGCACAGGATGGTAAGCCTCCCGTCAAGAACATTGGCTGGACATGCGGAGAGTGTCTCCAGTGGGTCCCTGATCGTGACGCCTACGTATCTCACATGAAAGCCAGCCATGGGAAGGTAAGCCATCATCAATGGACCTGTTATTTATGTTTTCAGCTACAGTACGTCTGTGGATACATTAATGTAGGCTATAAACAGATGCTGCTAATTACTTTTTCTATAGAGGTGAGCACTTTTTTTAACGGCTCGTGTGACTTGAATCAGAGAATAAGCTGGGTAATATAAGTTTATTTTTGATACACTTAATTTCCCTCAGTCACTAAAGAGGTACCCATGTCGGCAGTGTGAGCTGTCTTTCAATTCTACAACCAGTCTGAGAAGACATATTCGAAATGAACATGGTGGGAAAAAAAACAGTTACACTTGTTGGTAAGTATTCCAAATAAATATGAAATATTATTTCTTCCAATACAACATGTCCCGCTCAAAACAACACAGATATGCTCTGCTTGTATTTCCTATCCTTAAGGTATTGCACAGATACAAAGACAGTATTCACCAGTAGTGTGATGTTGAAGAACCACATCAGTCTCATGCATGGCATTAAAAATGCCGATTTGAGTCTAATGCCAAAAATGGACATGGGGGAATCCAAAAAGAACTTTGGAGAGGTGATTTGTCCCCCCCCCGCCCATGTCATTACACCACATACAGATCAGATACAATGCTACATCGTATTGGTAATTGTACGTGTGATTTGATTCACAGGGGTTTAATGTTAAAAGGCCAGCCAATGGCATCCAAGAAGATAGGCGGGACCACACCAGTAGTCAGGACATTTCCTTGGCCAAGCGGCTGAAAGCTCACCTTCGCTGTTCAAGCTGTGGCTTCACCACAGAGGACAGCGTGCAATTCCAGCACCACATACCCCAGCATAAAGCGGAGGAGAGGACTCCACAGTGCCTTCACTGTGGACTGTGTTTCACATCCCTGCAATCTCTCAACAGACACCTCTTCATTGTACACAAAGTCAGAAGTCCTGAGGAGGAGGCGGGGGCAGCATTGCTGCAGCAGGACAGTGGAGAGAGGCCGGCTAGATCCCCTGAGGCTCTGGAGGTAAAGAACTTGATGTCACAGCAGCCACAGGGAATGGACCGGTCTGTGTCACATGCAGAAATGCCATTGGGCCTGCACTGTGATAAGACCACGCTCTGTAATGTAACATTGAGCTCTAGACTTCAGACACATACTGTGATTGCTCCCTCTGAACCGTGTTAAAGATGCACGAGAATTAGACGTTTAGCTGCGCGATGAAATGGATGTATTAACGCATTTACATTGCGAGGTGGTACGCTGTTTTAGATCAGTCATCATGAGCCGCCACAGTCATTTATAACTTTGTTTACTGAAAGGCAGTATTTTTGTGAAGGACCGGATAAAATGAATTAATATCTTAGTAAGATATAAGCCTATATATATTTTTTCCATATAAAAATAAAAAAGGCTGCATATTGGTAATTGTTCCATCTTTGAGGCATAACCACTTTCACATAGCGCTGTTTTGTTCGCCCTAATGAGACTCAGGAATGTTTTTGTTTTGACCCTGGTATTGAATAATGACAGCAGATGGTGGATTCTGCCTTTGTTACTGACAGCAATATCTTGATTTATTTTGTAGTATAAGCAGTATATTGCCTGGATAATACTAATGTTGTGGATTAGGGCTGGGTGATATGGACCAAAAGTCATATCCTGATATATTTAGGTTGAATACCGATACACGATTTATATCGGTATTTTCTATAAAGTGGGCTAAATCTTCAGGCATAGTGAAAAAACCTGACAGAAATGTGACATTTCTTATTTTTAAAGACATTAATTGACGTGAGCTTTCTCTGGTGTCTAAATCGCTCGCTGCTGATTCCAGTCCTCAGGCCAAATGCAGGCATGGACGGAGAGACGAACAAATTGAAAAAGTAATGAATAAACTTATAATATAACTATATCGATATAAACAATATTGTCTAATTCATATGTCTTTTGAAAATAATCGGATATAAATTTAATACCGGTATATTGCCCAGCCCTGTTATGGATACATAAGTGTAAAACCAACAGTATTGTAGCTCATATGCATTCTTAAATTATTTACAGACAGATTGTAAGCATCATTTACAAAATGTTTACTTTTAATATATCTTAAACATTTTATTTTACATTCATTCACAACAGTTCATTGACTAACCTACTACATGATCTTTTGACAAAAAAAAAGTATTTCATACTAAATTGTGTACTTGCGAATCTTGTTAATATCCAGCATTTCTTTATGCATGCTGTCCTCAAATATCTGTAACCCCCCCCCCACCCCCCCCCCCCCCCCCTCCCCAGCCCCATGAATGATATTCACTAAAAGTATGAAGTACTTATTATGAATGAGAGAGAGTGTGTGTGGGGGGTGGGGGGCAACATTGAAATAACCATAAATGTGTATTATTCTGGCAATTAAAAGGCAATATTAAGATCCGGGTACCTTGTGAAGGATCCAGATCAAAAATGTATGTTGTGATGCATCAAGGAGGTTTGTGTGCATGTTTGCAGTATTGCAAGGCCCTTATTTGTAATGTGGAGAGAGTACCTAAAACAGGAACATTAGCCGGGTTCTGAAATTTTGCAAAACATTCAGAGAAATTCTTTTTTGTATGTTCCCCATTTTCTTTAGCAGTAGGCATGTTTTGTGTATCTGATACATGACAGTTCCTACCTCTACGGTGAATGGCAGGGATTGTTCAAATTGTATGTCTTAACAGAGGGAAATATTATCTCAGTGCAATGTAAAAAAACATTTTTTAAATATGTATTTTATGTCCCCCTATTATTCAATTTCATAAATTTGGGGAATTATATTTACATGATATAGTCATATTGACTTAACTAGCAAATTATGTAACTGCGATGAGCAGGTTTGTTTAACTGTACTCTAATGTATGTATTTAAATCAACACATTGCTGCTGTTGAAGTTTCTCATTTATGTAATGCTGAATCAGATTTTTATACTTTTGATACTGTGTATAGTAAGCCTTATTGCCCTGTACAATGTGTAGTGTAGATAAATCATTGATTCACTGCATTTGACAAGCAGTCATATATTCAGCATGCAGTAACCTTTGTGCCATGTCATTGTTTAATTGATATTTTGAAATAAAATTATGAATTTAATTATGACATTGGTATTTTGAAAAATGATTATGTCAAAGAGCCACATACTGGACAAATGTATTCTCTTGAAGCACATATGATGTGGTGGCAATTGGCTGGCAATTGTATCTGCATCTCAGGGGCCAATGACTGCTAGATGACCTCATCCCATTATAATTTTAAGCCCATCCTATTGCACTATATCTGTCACTCTCTGAAGTAACGGAACAGTAAAGAGATTTCAAACCTCTTAAGGGGATTTCATGCACATCAAATCGAACACAAGGCTTTTTAAGGGATAATGGGAACATTGACGAGGATTTGCAGAACAGGAATACTGATTTACTTTATTCTAATCTCATACATTGCCATGTCATCTTCAATGACTCTTGATTTAACAGAACTTAGAAACAAAGTTTCGAAAATCAAACTAAACCCGAGGGGGAATCTATGGGCAACAGGTAAGTCTCATGTCCTTTTTCCCCACAAACCACTTATTTTGGTTCTTTCCTGTAGCTATCTCTTTGAGTGTTGTTTTTTTCCCCTATTTAGGCCATTTTATGGGAAAGAAAAGTGTGGATCGGTCCTTATATGAAGATCTTGATATTCCCAGTCATGTCAAAGCTCTCATCTTAATCAACAATTCAGAGGAACTGAGAGATCACATTATTCAGGCATTGAAGATTGCTGTACAGGCTCAACATAAAAAGGGCTTGGACATGTAAGTATGATATATATGTATGTGTTTGTGTAATAATGTATTATACTTTATGTACCCGTGACCCGACTGGATCAGCGGATAAAGATGGATGGATAATTTATATATCTATTTTATTTGTATCTATTTTTTTTTCAGAGAGCAGGATCCTGCTTGAAGAATCCACATGACAGAAAGATAATTAACATTAATCATAAAAGACAATCACATTTTCATGAGAAGAAAAAAAAAAGAAACTTTGTTCTGGTTTGATAACAAAGGTTTAAGTTAAGTCATATGTGCAATAGCGTTTATTGTTAATGTTTTTTTTTTTCTCATTTAATCTTGGCTAAAGTAGCCTATATCAAAACTTGATTGTTAATAAATGAATACTGAAGCTACCTGTCTAAACGTCATTGTTGTATAACCAATAGCATCACCTAGTGGTAGGATTATACACAACGCTCTATAATTACTTCCGGGTTACATTAAGCCGCATAGAGAAGGAAAAAACTGGTAGTTAGATCAACTGTTAGCCATGCCCCTCATAGTGATCTGCGGTTATCCATGTAGCGGCAAAACACGAAGGACAGAAGAGTTGAAAAAACACTTTGAACAGAGCACTGGCAGAAAGGTGCACGTTGTAGGAGATGGAGCAATGTCCATCGAGAAGAACACACTGTACGCAGGTATAGCTAAATGCATGTCACTACACTACGGACTGTAGTGATGTGTTTTGAGCTAATGTCCCCAACTAACTGTTGAATGTTACAGATTCACAGAACGAAAAAACCGTGAGAGGAGCTCTGAGGGCTGAAGTAGAACGGTATGTTTTGGGCGATAAATCATATGTAGCCATGTGATCACATTTTAATGCTGGTTTGTTTGATTTAGGAGGTTGAACAAGGATGATGTTGTAATATTGGATTCGTTAAATTACATAAAAGGTACGTTAATAGATTCTATGAATATCTTGTATGGTGCATTGGGAATGTGCAAGCACTTTATCTGTTTTTATTTTCTTGCCCTACAGGCTACAGATATGAACTTTACTGTCTCATCAAGCACACACAGACACCTCACTGCCTGGTGGGTAGGGGTCAGCCTTAATAGTGGTAAAATGGTAATGGTAGCTTAATAAGATAAATAAAACCCAGTGGTAAATCATATTTTTGTCAAGGTGTACTGCTTAACCTCTGCTGAACAGAGCTCAACATGGAACACCGGCAGAGATGTTACAGAGCGGTACAGCCAGGAGCTGTAAGTAACTGGCAGTGATGTTTTGCAGTTCCCTGATCTGACATGTCTTTTCTCTGGTGGTGGGGTGACATAAAAAAAATCGTTCCTAGAAGCCAAGGATCCCCCTGATGCGTGGTTATGTTTTACAGCTTAGATGCATTAATCTTAAGATTTGAAGCACCAGACTCCAGAAATCGATGGGACACTCCTCTGTTCACCGCTCAGGAAGGGGACACGCTTCCATATGAAGATATTGCAGATGCTATATTTAAAAGAAAAGCACCCCCACCAAACCAGTCTACACAAAGTGTGAGTAGACCATAAAATGTACTGTAATTATTGCTTGCTACTTCCTAGTACGAAGTATTTTTTTGAAGACTTTCTTTTTGTACAGCAACCATTGTCATCTACAAACTTTTTGTATGAATTGGACAAGATGACACAAGAGGTGTTGTTGGTAAGTTTTGAATTAGTGTTTTATTTGTTTTTCCTGTCATGTTTTTACGGGCAAAGAATTGTCAGATAGGTATTTTTTCCATAATGTTTTGTCAATGTCTAAGTATTTGTTACAATAATTGTTTTGACAAATGACTGCACCATCAAATAACTTTTGTCAGCATTGTTTTGTACACGTGCAGTTGAACAGTAAATCAAGAGTTAAAAGTCCAACAGACAATGATGAATATTTAACATGACATGATCAATATTTAAATTAAACCATGAATTTAAATTCATGTCAGATTGTGAATGCATGCTTGTTCTTTGATCACTTTTTTTTTTAGCTCTTAAACTTTTTTAAATTCTTGTAAGCAGTTAGTTTTAACAAGAGGGGACGAGGGTTGTTCATAGGGGCATTAATTGCATCAAATACATTTTAATACAAATAATTAACAAGGGTAATTGTAATTCTGACTATCTAGGCTATTTTCAATGCTCAGAAGACAAGCGTTCCAGGGGACCTCATTTCAGTCACAGGAACTACTGAGAAGATATCCTTTTCTTATACTGGTATAAAGCTTGGAATTTAATGTAGTAGCAGTTTCAACACAGTTCTGCAAACAATGTCACCCATGGCTATCAGGCAGGACAGAACATATCCAACACGGATATAAATCCTTTTATAAATACCAAGACATAGTATGGGTAAAAAAGTGGATACGATGGCAATTGAGTTGTTTGTACATCAAAGTCCATAATGTTTAATTAAATTATATTGCAAGCACAGCAACTGCGGCATGCTGAAAGGTTTTGGACTGAAACCAATTGGTTAGATTAGGATTATTGAGGGATGTCTTCAGACACTTCCAGATGCAAACACTTTGATATGGATCACTTTGAACATGGTGGCACAGGCAACCTATTGAGTAACTGAGTTCATACATTGCTGAACTCAGCATGCAAACTGCATTACCTTATAACATTTAAAATGCTTTTGTCAGTGATATACTTCCGGTAATTATTCTGGGATCGAGTAATTTCAGGTCAACTTTGAGATTTAAAATCACATTTTATTATTTACAAGAACCTATTTCAGTGACGGAACCAATATTATTTAGCATTCTAGTATCCTTAACCTGCCGTGTTAAACATTGACTTTAAAAGGGCCGTCAACATGGCCGAGCTACGGAAATTGCGACGACAGTTCATCTGCTACACCAAGATGCATCCCACAGAGAATATTGGACAGATTTCAAACATGTTTGTACAATATTTAAACAAAAGTCTCAATTAAGTGTATTACTTTTATTGATGTTATGTTCTAAACAATAAATATTGAAAGAGTTGCACTGTTTTGTTTTTTTGCCATCCCATCTAGGTTAGGATTTGAGAAATATAAGGGTTTCTTTCATTAGACCTATAACATCAGTATGGCTAAATGCTGCTTTGTTTCAGAATTAAATAAAATGTGTTCTACAAAGAAATTTCAAAGTTGACCTTTCAGTCTTCTTGTTTGATTCATAACAAATTCCACATACAAAGTCTAAAATTAAAATAATGTTGGACCTATAATACATGAATAAAAGTTGGGTTGGGTGTAAGAAACATTTCAAATGCAATACTGCCCCCTCTTGGTGAAATGTATTGGGCACTGGATTAAAATCTTAAAGTAAATAGTTTCAGTAAATACTTTGTTGAAACCGCGCTAAATCAATTCAGTGTGTTTGTAGCTTTCATTAACTACAAACTAGTACACCTCCCCCCGAACTTGTATAAAGTCAAGTACCATTGACTTCTTGATCGAGAAAAAGTAAACAACGCTTCAGAATATACAACAAAATGTGATAGTTTTGATATTTGACAGCATATTTCATAGTATGTGCCACTACTTTTAATTTGTAGCCTTTCTTGAAACAGTCTTGTTGACGTTGCAGTACTTTTGACGATCATTTCTGTCAACAGAATATATAAAATGCGATTAACAAAAATACAATGACGTCACAATGGCACCCACCATTTATATTGATTACAATGTACATGGCTTGAGTATTGTACCTGTTCATCTGGACTTTGTTTCTACATCCGAGGCCTCCCTCCCAGTGACTGGTGTGTGCGGCTCTCGTCATCATGTTTCCACAACTAACACAAGGCTTTCCATTGCTGTATGTCTGCAACAGCAATCCAGGTGTTAATAACTCATAATAAAAGTCAAATAAAGATGCAAACTCTATTTAGGAAAAAAGCACAGTAATAAAACAACTGATGAATAACAGTCCTTTACCTCAAACGTGTTTATTTGTATGCCAAATAAACACTTGAAAATACCATGTACATCTTGGAAGTTCACGTAAACAAGCATCAACAACACCCTGGCAATATATTAAAAGGTTTTGATCACTATTTAGGAAACTGCGCCACAAATGCCATCAAACATCTAGGAATGGTTGCCGCCATAGCCTTCGCTTCGTTCACCTGCTCTTTGGCACAGTGGCCGCAGATCATCCTGGTGGCTCGTTCCATTACGTGGTCCTGGTCTTCGTCGTGGCAGGCATCACAGGGGTAGGCACGGCCGCAGCAGGGAAATCTGAGAGAATACAACTGTACATTTAGTTGCTAGGTCAATATCAGTGTTCTCGCTACACACAGTAAAGCCTGGATATTTCAGGGAGGTACCTTAGCCAGCGATGGCTCTGTTTAAAATGCTTGCAGGTACCATTTTCTGGCAATGGCTTTCCCTTTTGCACGGCAGGATCTCTTACGCCCCTCCGAGAGTTCAGAGCCAAGTCACTCAGTCCTGCGCAAACATTCACATTGGCAGTTGAAAACTGATATACCCTGCTTCCTAAAGATGTATTGCAGAGTGATATAGGCACAGCTTTGTATTTGAGTGAAATCAATAGTAATAGTGGATGTTTAATATATCTGTGGTGCATTGGTTTGACTAAAGAGTAAAGTCTAACCTGTTTTGTTGGCACGTGGCTGAATATACTGGAATGTCGCACTATCAGCCTGAATACTCAGTTTGCTGTGACAGTGCTCACAATTAAACTCCCTTGTCTGACCGTAGGATAAGTTCTGAAGAGGAATAACAGATACTTCAGAAGAAGGGAACTATTGGCTAATCAAACATAAAAAATACATTACAAATAGTATATTTAAACACAGTCAAGTATTATAAATACATTACAACTATTTTTTGTTAATTCAAGTTAACCCCCTCCCCCATCACCTTCAAAGGACATTCCTGGGAGCAGCTGAGGCACCCCACAGCGAATTCACAGTCCAGAAGCACAAGGTCGGTAGGAGCTGCACTGTGGAGGTCCAGGTATCCCAAGACATTGCTGTAATGGTGCAGCATGCTGGGCCTGAATGTAGCTTTAATGCTAGCGCTGCACTTCTCACACTGTGCGGTGCAGGGCGCCGTCCCGCCCACGGTTAGGTCTGCTGTCACCTTACACCTGTGCACAGAACACACACAGAACAGATTTCATTATCTCCTGGCATCACACTGTCCCGTATGCTAATCTGTGACGCTGATTGCATTTTAAATGTACCACCTTGTGTTTGGTAATATCTTGATTAATATCTTGTTTATTATCCTACTGTTACTAAAAGTATATTATTATATACAGTTATACTATTAATAGTTCTACCTTTTTTCTTCTTCTGATTTCATAGTGAAGCACATATTTGCATGTAATCTCTTCACTGTAAACCACTGTGGTTCTTGTATGGAAGGTGCTGTACAAATTAATCTGCCTGTGGTTTTACCTGTTGCACTGCAGACAAACGGTGATCTCCTTGGCCACTACGGTGGCTGTGTTCTCCCCTAGACTCAGGCCCAGCAGCTTCACCTCAGTGCCTCTACGCGGTTCACTGATCTTTATGTTCTCCACCGCATGGCCAGCCTCCGTCTGCTCATCATCACGGTCACTGTGCCCCTCCCCAGCTCCATCCCCTTCCTCCACCGCCATCTCGTCATCTGCCTCCGTGTCGGCCTCTCGGTCGTCATCGGTGGCGCTGTCAGGCGCCTTGCACACCACTGTCTGGAGTTCCTGGTAGGATATGAATTGCAATCCAGCCCTTTCCAAATCGATGTCTTTCTTCAGCTGTTGGGAAACGTTAAAGTGGTAAATTGTATACATCCCACAGAACCCAAAACGGTGTGAAGACACTGGCTTAACACCGCGTGTCCTGGACAATCACCATGTGAATTCCCACCTGCCTGGCTCCGTCAGTAAACAGTCTCTCCATGCTACGGTCCAGCCAGCGCAGAAAGGGACGGAAGAGAAGTTCCACTTTTCCCATTAGTTCATTGGTTGCATGCTTTGCCTGAAGCCACTCCAATGATGCGTGTTGCACGTGCCTATATAGGCAAAGAGGATATATTGTGGAGAAGTCTGGTCCCCAGAAAGTACAAATCCTAACCAGGCATTCACTCCAACCTGCACAGCCAGTTCTCTTGAATGGAATTAATTTCATATGAATCACACTGGTTTAATGCATTGTGGCGTGAATACCTGGACACTTAACTCTCTGGACCTGATTTGTCCACTAAAAAAAAACTCTATATAAACACCATTTATTAACCACTCAACACATAGTTAAATAAATTGCTATTTACCTTCCCATTATTAATGGCAGATCCTGGTCAGCTGGTATGTCTAATGTGAAAATCTAAGGAGAATTACCATTGTTATAAAAATATGAATTTAATTTGTCATAAATGCTAATACATTTGTGGTATTTTTTGAGAAACAATAGTATACCTCCAGGGGGTATTTCTCCGGGAAGCTCACCATTATATCAATTTGTTTCAGGTCAAAAGGCTGGTAGCAAGAGAGAAAACATGACATAGCATGTCATAGGGAACACTTCTCCATAGAGTAAACTACAGCGGTTTCAATATCACATTGTTAAAATGATAAGAGATTAAGAATGGTTAATGATTTACAGGTTGGCTAACTCCCGATGAACTAGTGCCACAGTTGCCTACTATTGCATTACAACGTTTAATCGAATCAATGCAGGAGACCAATTCCAGTAAATCTGTAGTTGAACATGAAAATGTACAATACCCAGTCAGGATCAGTGGCCTCTACACTGGCGCGATAAAAAGTAACTTGGCCATCACTCCTTTCTTGAATTATAAGGCTATCTTTGGGAAAACGCTTATTCAGCTGTTTGATTTCAGTCTCTCGCAGCTGCTTGGCAACATCCTCTGTCAGGTCACAGAGCTTGACCTCCTGGAGGAGGTTGGAAGCTGGTGCTGACATCTTCTGAATGCGTGTGTTGTCATCTTCAGGTATCGGCTGGTTAGGCCTACAAGCCACAGGAAACTGCACTGGATGCCAGAAACGACATCTCTCTTCCATAGAGCAAAACCCTGAAAGGAAGTAGCGACAGGGGCGGCAATTGGCCTTCTCAGTTCTGGCCGAAAGAGGTGCATTAAGGTTCGTGGGTGCACTGTGTCCGACATCTCCAGGGTCCTCAACTGCTGGGCTAATATCGGCCTGGTTGGAAGTAGAACACGTTACCTTTTGGGTGTCCAATTCCTCGCTGTTTTTCTTATTCCTGTTCATCTTGAAATCATCTCTCTGATGTAGAAACCTACATCTCTTCCCAAAATTACACCGTTTTCCCTGTGAGAAGAAGCGGCACACTTGTTGGGTCTGGGAGGTTCCAGATTGTACTACTGGTACTGTCTGAGGGTGCTCTTCCGCGTCGTTTTCCATTCCCTCCATTATAGATTAGTGCCTGTTAAAATAGGAATAGCCTATGCTTAATGGATCTTCGTATATTACTATATTGTATTAGCTATAAGGTAGAAAGGTACACAAGGTAGGCCTACAGGTACAGTAACGTTCTACAGCGGTCGTGGCAAACAAAAATAGACGATGTAATGCAGGGTTTTACTAGTATTTCGAAACTTTGTCTATCAGTAAGTAACATTTTAACCACGATCACAAAAAGGCCTTCTGCAAGTTTACAATACAATAAAATGTTATTTGTGTTAAAATGGTCTACAACACTATTGAGAAAAAAAAAAGCTTACTTCTCAGTTAGACTAAAGTCCTCCAGCAATCACGTGATGAACATATGATCACTTTGTCACCCTCTACAGTTGTTTTCTTCTTCTTCCTGCCGTTTAACGGCGGTTGGCATCCAGCTAATTGGTGCATTACCGCCACCTAGTTGCGGAGTATAGACATATTTTGCTACTATACTGCTATGGCTATTCCTGGATGTATGGTGCTGCTGCTATTACAGAAATGTAGCCTATGTCTACAGTCTAATCACAATGATCATTTTACTCTAATTTGAGTCACGTTAGTACGATTTTAAAAACACTTTTTTCACTATTTGTGAGTTTAGGCTAATGTCATATCAACCAATTGAAAACAATATATCTGTGGTTTTATTGTGATATTAAAAATGAATCACTAGATGTTTGCTAGATTTCTATCTTAGATAAGACAGTGTTACCATGAGCACATCAATAATTTGTGGCACCCTGTAAATTGATGCTAGACAACCAGAAAAAGAAAACCCCTGATCGAATAAGGCATTCTTAGCCTCACTTCTAGCTACGGTATTTGGATTGTATAAGGGTCACACAAGGCGTATTTTTCTTTTCTTTTAAAGATGTGTTCAGGAGACAACACTTTGCAGCTACTATGGGACAGTGCAAGGTTAAACTACAAAGACTATTTACGATCTCCCCTGTTCCCCATAGTTTTGACGGTTTCTTCATACTTTGTTTTTTGTCTTCCTTTTCTAATTTGTGACATTATGGGAGACAGATGGCAGAGGGTCCAACAATTCAAAATTCAACCTAGGCGTCAACCAACACCGTCAATGCTTCTGCACTGTGCAGGCGTAACCCTGTACAACCATGTGTTCCTTGTGTTTCCAGCATCGGTGGCTCAGTGGCTATGGAGGCCACCTGTGGACCTGCCTGCACAGGCTCCATCCCTACTGGAGCTGATCTGTGGAGTGATAGGGAACCTCCTGCTCTTCGACCTCCAGTACTACATCTGGCACCTGCTTCACCACAGGATCCACTGGTTGTATGTCACTTTTCATGCCATCCATCACAACTACTCATCTCCTTTTGCACTAGCCACACAGTGCCTTGGCGGCTGGGAGCTGGTGACAGTTGGCTTCTGGACCACTTTGAACCCTGTGATCCTGAGGTGCCATCTACTAACTACATGGAGCTTCATGATAGTGCATGTTTATGTGTCTGTAGAGGAACACTGTGGCTATGACTTTCCATGGTCTACATCCCGGTGGATTCCCTTTGGAATGTATGGGGGCCCCAGCAAACATGATGTGCACCACCAGAAGCCCAACACAAACTTTGCACCCCACTTCAGTCACTGGGACAAAATATTTGGCACACATTCAGATTTTAGTTTTTCTTTTGCTAAAAGTTGAAGAAGTACATGTGTGTCTGTAATTTAGACTATAGTAACAGTAAAATGTTTATCTTAAATATAGTCCAGTGGTTGGAAATTTCATAAATATTATTTTTATATATATTTTATTTCTGAAGATATACAAATATTTTGGTGTGTTTGCTTTCATTATGTGTCTGTGTGACACATAAGTGTGAGGTGGCCTATGGTAAATAATCCACTGTTTGTGTCACATGGTGTATGCTATGCTGTGCCTGAATTCTCATATTCTCATAATGTATTTACTTTGTAGGCTAGGTGATCCTTGGCCTACTTGCATGCTTGGTTTTATATTACCTTCTGCTGACATGAATAATTCATCCTTGGATTGGATCACTTTCTTGCCAACATCATGTTTGAATATTACAGAGAGGTGCTTGGATGTGTAGGCATATAATACGTTAGAGTCCTGCCTTGGCAAACTCACTTTTACAGTGCATAATAAAGTTATTCATAAATACTGTGGCTATCATTGGACCAAGCTCATTTGACTACAGTAAAACCAATTATGTTGCCTAATCTTTTATTAGGTATTTACGAATCATTGTATATTCATAGCATTCAGGCATTGTAAATAAGCATGATAAAATAAAATAAAAAGTGTAGCGTACATAATTAATTATATATATTTTAAGTTTATCTGTCACGTGACGTGCTGTGCTGGCTTTGGCGACGTGGAAAATGGGAAAAACACAGTCAGACTAGTGTACTGCCAAAATAGATTCCAACCAAAATAGTTCCTCTACTGTTAACGCCTTCATCAAATTCCAGGTATGTCATTTCGTGTTGTAGTTATTATCTTTTAAAGAAATTAATCATTACATTATGCAAGTTATAGACGCTATTCTTAAGAGTTTTTTTCCTTTCGTTTTTTAGGCAGGTCAGTTTTCGCACGACGCATGCAGCACAGGTCTCACGGACTATGGTTTTGGCCTGGAGTTTACTCTGCATGAAGTACAATACGGTAGCCTTTTCGCACTTCGCAGCAGTGTGGTGACTTGACTGCACACATGATGATGGAATAAACAACTGTAGGAACTCATTACAAATTGCATTGAATCCCAGTCCAGACATGGGGCAGTGTGGTATCACGTCGTCTAAGACTGTGCTAGTCTTTCTTAATCTTATATTTTGGGTAAGTTCAAAGTACTGTAATATTATTTAGCCATTTAACGTGCGTCACTGAGCATAAACTAGCCAGCTAGCCAATGTTAGCTATGTCGCAACAACAACAACAACAACAACAACAACAACAACCTTTTTTGTAGTCTGCGCAAAATATATTTGAGTAATTTTAAGTAAATTGCAGCAATTATCATGCATTGGGTTATATTGTTTTTGCAATTAAATAATGACTTTGCATATATTTTCTCCACTATATTTAAACTGGCAATCACCTCATTGATATAGTCTACTCTATTGTACTACTAGCTTACTCTAGATAGATGTGGCCTGTAGGCACTCAACAGTGTACCGTAGTGCCCTTGGGGTGATAGAAACACGGTACAGTGCCCTATCACATATGGTATAACCTATTTTGTTGCCGGGCTAACACTATCTATGTATAGGGCAACCAACCATGTTTAAAAATAGACCACAAACTAATACATTAAAATAATGTACAGCTGTATATATTTGTAGCACATATTGTCTAGGTTAATTAATATTTTGATTTTCTGACATTTACGTTTTTGGAATAAAATAATCTTTGTATCAAAGGACTCATATACTTTGTATTTGGAGGACTCCCTGCTGAATACCTCTGGTGTAGTGTATGATCAGATCACATAATGTGTTTGTGAAATAGAGTATTTTAGATCCTTGTCCAGTCATAAGGTAATATCGTGTATTCATTCATAGTCATTGCATAATATAAATAAATAACAATTAACATTAGAGTTGTAAAAAGGCGATCATTTATATTAATAGATGCTGGCAGGGAGTAGATATCAACAACAGACTCCGGGACAAATCTAACAAACTTTTGAAAGTCAAACCTTTTACACTAAAATATAATTTAGATTCAACATAACTATTTTATTTTCTGTGACAGTTGCAATTTGATGTATGGGCCACATGAGGCTAATCTCTGCTTTCTAATTTTATAGGCAGCAGCCGGTGTTTTGTGTTACATTGGAGCCTATGTGTTTATTACATATGATGACTATGACCACTTCTTTGAAGACATATACACCCTTATTCCTGCTGTGATTATCATAGCAGTAGGAGCCCTGCTGTTCATTGTTGGCCTCATTGGGTGTTGTGCTACAATAAGAGAGAGCCGCTGTGGGCTTGCTTGGGTAAGTGATCATCTGCGATTAGTCAAGAGCGACTAGGTTTGCTGATATCACAAATAACTTGCAACGATGGCACTACTACTTGTAACACCTTATAACCCAGGCAACACATTTAACCTGTTTGTGTGTTGAGTTTTACCAAAAAAAATCTCTTATGTTATTCAAGATTGTCTAGTAACTACAGTTTTCAATACAATCCACACAGTTCGTCATTATCCTTCTGCTGGTATTTATGACCGAAGTGGCTGTAGTAGTTCTTGGATACGTTTACAGAGCCAAGGTGAGTGAAATCAGATACAAGTTAGTATTGAGTTACTTTCCACACACTTACTAGACCTTTTAATATAACATGTTTCTTAGACAACACATAGTACAGGATAATTTTAATTTATTTTCCCTAATGAAATTACATTTGATTGGCTTGTGCCTTACCATACAAATATGATAACATGAAACATATTCTTTTTCATTTTATGCTAGGTTGAAGATGAAGTAAATCATTCCATCAAGGAAGTATATGACGAATACAATGGTACCAACAGTAATGCCCCGAGTCGTGCTGTTGACTATGTTCAGAGACAGGTGAGAATATTTTGATATGGAGAGATGACATACTGATGTAATTCACAAAGTTTGTTAAACCTCCCAATTTTGGGCAGGGTCTTTTTCACAAGCCGTGTGCATAATACCAGTGTTACACCCTCACGCTGCACAAAATCGTCTTGTTTATGAGGAACTATTTCCATAAAACCTGCAAAAAGTGTTGGTTGCACAAGCATGGACATTTTACATATTGAGCAGTGGGCTTGTGGGGCCCCAATACATGTGCAATCTTACTTTGTAAAAATATCACAGGAAAGTATCTTCCATTATTTTAATTTACTCAGCTGCAGTGTTGCGGAATCCACAACTACTCAGATTGGAAGTCTACACGTTGGTATCAGGAATCAAAGAACAACAGCGTACCCATCAGCTGCTGCAGACCTGACATGGCCAGCTGCACAGGCTCTCTCACTCGCCCAGAAGAGCTTTTCCAAGAGGTATAATCAGTTCAGAAACAGCAATGGTTCACACAGCTACATAAATGTTACGTCTGGGCCCAATTTCAGCAATCGGGTTTAGTGAAATCTGTTTGTTAACCCTGAAATGACGGAAACTGAGTTTTCTGTTTCAGAAAGATAACTCAGGGAAATTTACCGTGAACCTGCTCGCTAGCAGGTTTTCTTTAATAAACCCAGAGTTTCTCTCCTCACTTCCACTGAGCCTAAAGCAGCTCTCAGACCGTTCCTCAATGTGGAAGCTGAATTAATTCCCATTTACATCTGGAAACGATTTTGAGACCCTGATTCCCAGATCATAATATATACATTTTTTCGTCACATTTATCTTAACATTTTCACATAAATGTTTTAAACAGTAGGCTATTCTACCATGGGTTAAATCAACTAAATTTGAACATATGTTATGGCATATATATATATATATATATATATATCCACTTTATTTATAGAGCACATTTTAAAACAACTAGGTTAACCAAAGTGCTAACATCACAATAAGTACATAGATAAAACAATGAATGTACACACATTAAACACCACAACAAATAAGA
>JAODLL010076819.1:0-16046 GCA_026546735.1 Forbesichthys agassizii | reverse complement strand
TAATCCTTTTGGTTTAGAGCAATGTGAGGTATTTGCATGTTGTTGAAATCTGGCATTGTATGATTTCGGGGTACTGTGTAAAGCTTTACTACATCGTTCACGAAAGTATAGCTATAGTATCTTGCTGTAATCTGATAGAGTGAAACTATTATGCCCTGTCATCCCAGACAGTTTTTTTCCAGCGGTTGTAGACGCTTTTTAAAAATATTTTACACTTGTAGATGTTCTCTGCTACACATGCATATGCATACTCTTGCTGTTTATAACAACCCCATTGGTAGTGGCGCAGCCATCTGTGAGACACGGATATCTGGCTTCAACGAACAACAGACATCCCCCCTGAATCCTGAATAGGTTTGATATTTTAGGCTATAAATAAAAATAACCCCGGTTTCACGCAGACGGCTCACACCTCCGGGCGAGGGGGAGGGTCCCTCCACCATTTGCCTTGTCAAAGACCGCTACAGATCGCGATCATGAATAACTTTTTATCTTTTACGATACCAATAAAATAAATTACACCATTTTAACCAGCGCACTATTTCGCATAAAATGATATGCGACTCAAACATATTAAAGCGAAAGAATAAAATCGTTTTTAACCAACAATGTTAATTCACATTTTTATCGATATCTTTTTATCTTTTACAATACCACTAAAATAAATAACTGTATTTTACATATGCCTTATTGCGCATAAAATGATATGTGAGTCGGACTTATTAAAGTGAAAAAAAATCGAATAATTTTAAAATGTTTATGTCAAATTATTGTAATTAATATCTTTTGATACTAATTAATAGCTGTCAGATTACTTCTGAGAAGAAAACCGCAGTTATATACTCTCTGAAGGCAATTTTATTTATTTGTATGTGTACTTTAGTACATGATTGATATATGTATACAACTACCAACTACATAACTCAATAACCAAGTCAGACGTTAAACTTGCAAATACTTTGTTGGATAACTATACGTCTGGACTCTGTATGTTGTAAATCTGCCAAATGTGTAGATTATACTTAGAATATTCACTACACATCAGTATAACATTTTGTTCTTATTCTAAGTGCATAAGAATGGACTTCATAACTGTTGTAGCATATTTGGCTCTAGCTCAAATGCTTAAAAAATAAAAAATAAATATATATATATACAGTTGCAAGAAAAAGTATGTGAACCCCTTGGGATTACGTGGAGTTTTGCATGAATTGGTCATAAAATGTGCTCTGAACTTCATCTAAGTCATAACAATAGAGAAATTGGTAGCAAAACTTACCAACATGACTCTGGCTGTATTAAAGTATTATTATGTTACATAGACTGCTAGTGCTTAAACTAAATGTACTGAAACTGAAATACGTAAAGAAAAAAAGAGAAAGAAAAAAAGCAGGCTACTGCATTAGCATCGCAGCGGAATTACACATACGCCTTCGTGAGTGACAACGGTAACAGCCGCTAAAAATCTACTTATTAATTTTGGAAAGCAATTTTTTGCTTACACGGGGTTTAAGCATCCGACGTTCAGTACACATAGTTACTTAATATACTTAATAATAATATACGGAAGAGCCTGAGACTACACTCAACGTAAATGTAAAGGAATGAATAGTTGCATCAATTATTACTGGACTGAAATATAAATGTTTACTTTTGTTCTTGCTTCCTTCTTTTCACGGGGTGAAGCAAAATGTGTCGGGTTTATGCAAAAAGGAAAGAAAAAAAAAGTTTAGGCTATTTAAATTTGTTTAGCATAGCTGTTACTTCACCCTTGCCCAAGCTGAATGCATCCATCTGACAGCATTAAACAGAATGATTATTGCACGGGTGTGCATTGGACTGGTCCCATGTTGTGGGAGTGTTGTGTTGTGTGGTGTTTTATCACACAACACAATGTCACAGAAGTATATCACAATGTAAATATCACAATGCATGTGTTTGTGAAGTGTCTCAGTAGGCTATTTGTATAGCCTCCTGGCCTCCTTATTTTACTTAAGCTGTAAGTAGGCTAACGTGGTCAACATTTTTTTATTAACACCGTGTCTCTGTAGCGAGAGCACTAATTACACTTAATCACTTCTCTACATATGTCTCGTGAAACTGACCAGGTATAATCAGACTATTTCTCAAGTAATTCCATTCATAGACAAATTCGAGTAGGTTGCGCATGAAAATACAGGGTAAATTGTGCCGCATATTGACTCTGAATGAGATGGTGCTTTTTATTTTTTATAGACAATCCTGTATTATATGGGGTGGGCTGGCGACTTTCCCTGTCATATGAAGGAACTTGTTATATGTTGGCTACAAAAGACACGCATCAGCAGTTTTGAGTAGTATATGTTTTCCTGGTTGAAGTAATAACAACATTGTATAAACAGACCGATTTTAACCAAAATAGTCCTGCGTTGAGAACTACACGTTAACTGTTTGCATAGTTCAGACCCGCATTCTGATAAAACCAAGCGGGAACCTCCGTCATGCCAACGGGGGCGGTGGTGTGAATTATTTTATAACTCAGTTAGAAATATATTATCAATGAACTTGTCCCTTTAATAATGAATAGTGGGGCATACGGTGGCGTTACAAGTGGAGTTAGGTACCGCTATGATGACGCAAAATGCGATATTCAAATACATTCCTGTAAAAAGCTATGGGTTATGCCACGGCAGGTTTGCCTCATTTATAGTCTATGGACAAAACCTAACGCCGACAGCTGCATACTGTACATATAGCACATTTCCACATTGTTCCGGTGTGCTAATACATTGCCGGTTGGATACTCTTGTTGATGGTGGATAACTAACTTATCCTTGCTATTGTTACACTAGCCATAGTACAAACTACCCCTGTTCACCGCAATCAACTATCATGGGGGTCGTTTTCAAGAGTTGCAACACATTTCAACTGAGCTTTTTATTAATGTGAGGTAGCTACAACCCCTCCCCTGCCGACACATACACACACATACGTAGGCTATTGCAGCACCATATCAACCCTCGCCAGACCACGAATCATACATACCTTTTTATCTTTAAGGCTAACCATGAAAATAAATAACACCTCTTTAACCCTTGCAGCATACCCATTCAAACGTCTGAGTTTCACACCTCTCTGATCCCCATCATTTGACGTGTCAAAACCTGGTCAACCTGGTCGTTTTTAGTTAACATTTTTTAATTCACATTTTTATAAATAACTTTGTATCTTTTACAATACCACTAAAATAAATTACAGAATTTTAACCTACGCATTAGTACACATAAAATGAAAACCTCCAGTTTTATTGTGGCCTTGTATTTTGCATCAGATGGAAAGCCCATCGACATCCTCACCGAGTTATCACAATGTCCTGTGAAGGCTTCGAAGTCTGTCTTTGGAGCATCTTTGCTCTGGTGACGCTTTGATGTGGGGTAGACGCTATTCTGTGGTCTGTTGTGTTTGACCTGTGCGGGGCTGGTTCACTACAGGGAACCTCTACATTGACAGCACTCAATAAAATACTTATAGATTAAATCTGGAAAAACAAATGCCATGTTCTAAAGGAAGAAATACTCTCTGGACCTTCAATTGATGGTGGTTTTGAATTGCTGGACTATATTGATATGAATAATACTTTTAAAGTGAAATTGTTAAAAGAGTGTTAAAAAGCTTCACATTCAATTTGGTGCTTTATTCCTCACAATATATTAAAATTGTCTGATTTCGATCAACAAGCTTTATTGGCATGGAAAATGTGCTACTCACATACATTTTTCCTACAAATAACGATTATATGGAATAATGACATTATTGCTAAAGGGAACAAGTTTATTTCAAAAAATTGATAGATGGGGAAATACATTTTATTGGAGATGTATTTGATACAAGTAGACATTTTGAACCAAACTATTCCCAATCACTTGAAAACTATTCTTCTGTATTCAGATATATCCCAACTTGAATTATAGAATTAATGAAGACTAGATTCATATATGAGGTTCTTAGAACATTACATTTTTATTTAATTTATGCGGTAGATATTAAAACGTACAAATGTACTAACAAACACATGCGGAAATGTTTTTACAGTGCACGGAAATTAACTCCTCATGGAAAATTATTTTGTAATTCTCAGTTTAAAAAGAAAAATATTGATTGGGCTATAAAGCATGGCTTGTTTCCTTTATTATATGTATACAGTATCTAACAAAGTACATGAGACTCTTGTTTTGCATAATGTATATTTAACTAACCTGTCAATTTCTAAATTTGCTGATAATGACAAATGTGACTTTTGGAATACAGAAATAGAATCTATAATACATCTGTTTTACTATTGTTGCTATTCCATGTCTTTCTGGAAAGATTTAGAGAAATATTTAGATCAGAAAACATTGTTTCGTATTAAAATAAATGGAAAAGATATTATTACAGCGGTTGAACATAAAGACAAAATCATTCATCATACTGTTAATATTGTTTATTTTTATGGATAAATTCCATAAACATAAATAAAAAAATGTAAAATCCAAACCCTGTTTCAAATGATTTTTCATAGCAATTTACCTTCATGGTCTAAAAATTATGATCCAAAAATGATCAAAAAATAAGAAAGGTCTGTATACACTGGAAATGTATTGTAAAGCATTTAAGTGCTGTCAAGTTATTGTACTTTTTGTTGTATAATTGTACAGTATGTAACTGTATCTTTGATCATTTTGTTCTTGCAATAAAAAAAGACAGCAACAATGGAAAAGTTGATAGATGATATCCCCGGACTACCACAATACTAACACAAAAAATAATAAATATATAGAAATATACAAATTAAATATTTTGTTGATATGACAAAGTACCTGTCTATTTGCAACATATGAATTCCCAATGAGATTCTGTATCATAGCAAAACACCTCAGCTGAAAAACGCTGCGCTTTCAAAAACACTTCCTAGCACTTCCAGTTGGGCTTTTTCAGCCGAGTGACCAGTGTTTTCTGGATATGGGGCTTTACTGTATAAAGAGCTGTTGTCCTTGTTGACTGCTAAATAATGACTAATTTTCTATCACATAATTTTTCCTTATTTGATATTTGAATGATTTGAGTGTCTTCTTAACTTGCAGCCTTGGATGAGGCAAAGGACATCTGCAGCTATCTGCGACCCCTGCAGCCCCTCTTTGAGGATATGGAGAGTGCAGAGTTTCCTGATGTCAGGAGGCAGATCGGCCCATTCATACACACCCTGTGTCTGGTGTGGGCCAGCTCTAGATATTACAACACCCCCTCTCGCCTTGTTGTGCTGCTTAAAGAGACCTGCAATCTCATCATACAACAGGTGCCAATATATATTTTGTTAATGTATAAACTACATAATACAATTATTTAGATTCAGAGTTAAAGTGAAACGTAACTCTGCATTCATGAGGACGACAAATTAGAACGACAAAGTGACTGGCTGCCGTTAATTTTTTGCAGGGCAAAAATAGACTTGAGGTGTATTTTATGCAAATCCAGAGCGGGGCAACATGGCGACTACCAATGGCACTAAAGCTTAGCCTTGTGAGAGAGAATATAATTGCGGTTTCCATCAAACTCGAATCTGACGGCTATTAATTAGTATAGAAAAAGATATGAATTATTATCAAATTATATTACAAATTTATATTTTGAATAAAATATTAATTTAATTTTTATTTTTTGCTTTAATAAGTCCGACTCACATATAATTTGAGGTGAGAGGTGTAAATACAGCTGTCTGCATGAGCTATATGGCCGATGTTAAATGCGAGGGTTATTTTTTTTTATTGGTAGCCTAAAAGCTCAAACCTCATTCATGATTCAGGGGGGTGTCTGTTGTTCTTTGAAGCCACATATCAGTGTTTCACAGGTGGGTGCGCCATATCAAGCCACATATCAGTGTCTCACAGCTGAGTGTGCCATATCCAATATGGTGCGGCTATAAGCAGCGGGGAGTGTATGATCCCATTCTGGTGTCTTAGCAATAGACGCTTAACGAACGCTACCATGGGATGTTATAATCTTAGGAATGACCGACAACTGGTGTACACATTTGATGTTGATAAATGCATGGACGAAGAACCATTTGAACACGTGTGGCACTACACTTTAGAACGGGATTTTGGGGACGTTTTCCCCAAAATCCTTTGTGTTTTTCAAGATAGTTTGTGATATAAAAATGTGAATAGCTTTCACATTTTGCCACAAGGGGCGCTAGACCTAGACCTATCTGATTAAGTACCCCACCTTATACTTGCTACACCTTTTATTTTTCCAAAATATAATTTACAGTGTTTTTCAAGGTTTGTAAGTTCTCAATTTCAATAACTTTCACATTTTGCCACAGGGGGCGCTCTTACTAGTCTTATCTGATCAAGTACCAGACCTTATACTTACTACACCTTTTATTTTTTCAGAATATTCTTTACTGTTTAAAAAAAAAATATTCTTTATATTTCATTTTCAATAGCTTCCACATTTGGCCACAGCGGGTGCTCTAACTAGGCTTATCTGATCAAGTACCTGACCATTTACTCACTACACCTTTTATTTTTCCAAAATATCTTTCAGTTTTTTTTTCAAGCTTGTTTGTAAGTTTTCAATTTCAATAATTTCCACATTTGTCCACAGGGGGCGCTCTTTCTAGGCTGATCTGATCAAGTACCTAGACTTTAAGTTAATACACCTTTTATTTTTCCTATATATCCTTTGTTTTTTTTCAAGGTTGTTTGTAAGTTTTCAATTTCAATAACTTCCACATTTGGCCACAGGGGGCGCTCTTACTAGTCTTATCTGTACCCTCGCATTTATCAAGTACCCGACCTTTTACTTATTAGACCTTTTTCTTTTTTTTTTTATATCTTGTTTGTACAATTTCAATATCAATAACTACTACTTACTACACCTTTTATTTTTTCAAAAATTTTTTTTTTTTTCAAGGTATTTTGTAAGTTCTCAATTTTAATAACTTCCACATTTGGCCACAGGGGGCACTCTAACTAGTCTTATCTGATCAAGTACCCGACCTTATACTTACTACACCTTTTATTTTTCCAAAATATCCTTCACTGTTTTTTTTAAAGAATATTCTTTGTATTTCAATTTCAATAGCGTCCAAATTTGGCCATGCGGCCCTTTGAAACATTCTACCCGGCCCTCCTGGTATCCATCAAACATTAAAAAATATCATAATACAACATAAAATTACTGAACTGTTTTATTATGAAAATGGTGTAAATATGCAAGTTAACAAAGTTATCTATCTTGTATTTGATTTTAAAATGTTTTAGCATGTTGATTAAAAAAGTTACATGGACCGCGTTCTCGACATTTTCAACGTGGCCCCCATTGTGAAAATAAATGCCCAGCCCTGATCTACAGTATGACACATATAACTTTGTCTAGCTGTATCTGACATTTAAATAATTTATTATAAATTTTATTGATAATTCGTTCTTTAAATATTCGTCGTCGTGGACTACAGGAAGTAATAGCAGGGACAGGAGGCTGGACACATTACACTGGTGTGGACAATATTGTACCATATTGTAGGAGAGTGAAGTGTGGTAGTATAGGCAGCTTTATAATAACATTTAAATATTATTTTTCCCCACATCGTAAGTAAATATTGTTTGTAACTTAGTAACCATAGTGCAACGTACAATATAAATGTAAGGTGTAAATACAATGGTGTGAACATGAAGATCAAATAAAAAAATGTAAGAAGTTATAAATTGTTTAATAATCAAATTTTATGGTAAATCATTCTGGAGAGATCTTATTAATTTCTGAAATATCTAAATTGACCCACATCAAACTCTGTCAGTATTAGGTGATATGGGTCCACAACAACATATTAAAATTTGGGCATTTTTCGCCTGTGGGGGCACTACAGTGCGTCGTCAAAGTTGAGATTTTCAAATAGCGATATCTCTGTGCTCTTTTGGGAAACAGTTACCAGAGTAATTAGATTGTTCAGCACCTAATGTTTAACATAATACCCTTAAAAAGCTTAAACTTTTCACAGGTCAAAAAATGTGTCCAATCTGCACCAAACTTGGTATACATGCTCACCACACGAGCCCTTACAAAAAGTTATCCCCTGGCGTTTTGATTTTTGATTCCGTTTGTCTGTGAGAAGCACGAAGCCGCCAAACCAGAAGTGGCAATGTATCTCAGCATCTGTATGTCCGAATGCCACCATAATTAATAGGCATCATTGTCAAGACGTCCCAAGAAGATCTGCCGAAGATCGTCAAGGCGTCAATCGGCCATATGGGGGAGCTATACCAGAAATGTCACTTTAAGTGTTAATTACTCCTAAATGCTAGCAGATACATCAACCAGTCAGTATATGGTCAGTATATGGCTTGGTAGGTCTCCAACACACAGTAAAACGTTCAGGTTTCTATGCTTTTAGCAGCCACTACAGAGCATTGTCAAACTTGTCATTGAACTCAATGAGGCTCATTAAGCCTAATGGGCCTGTTTATAATTATTCTTCAGTAAAAATCAAAGGTACAGAAAAATCTACCTGGTCTCTTTTTTTGCAACTTGGTACACTAATAGAGCTATATTCTGTAACAAAGCACACCAATTTTCATGTCCATACTCCAATGTCTCTAGCACCACCATCAGCTCAAAATTGCACTTTTTAAAGGCTTGTAATTTTGGCCCTGATGGACCTAGAAACATGCAACTGGTGTCAAATGATGCAGAAGCTAATGTTGAAATACTTGAAAATGTATTTGCACCTCCACCTCAAGGGGGCGCTATACTGGAAGAAAACATTAAAATTGTCCCTGCTCCTACACCATATGTCTGATTTGAACGCAATCAACTTTGAGACACTTAAGGTTCAATGCTCTATATGCCCATTTAATATGGGCTTAATTGTCCAAACAAGATGGCTACACAGGTGAGACAATATTTTTTTAGTTTCTCCAATTTTCCCCAAAATTTGCATGGAGGATCAAAATTAGGCCCTGAGGCCACAGACACTTTATGAAGCAATTGCGTCTTATTGGGAAACTGTCTTATTTGAACAAAATATTTTTTATTTGACTGTTAGTTGTGGTTTGCTAATTTCTATGACAACTTTAGGAAGGCCACAAAAATAGGTCCCCAGAGGTCAAGGCTGACTTCCTGGCTTGCCCTATGGCTTGCCTATTTGTTTGCCCCTATGGCTTGGCTCCCGTTATCGCTGCTTGCAGCTTTAATTTATTATTAATATTATTCTGCCAGATTTTCAGGTTTCAGCATGTTCTACATTCAGCGTTTGCATGAAACTTGGCAGATTGGCAGACATTCACTCAATTAGATAAAATCTCAAATTCCACATGCTGAGATGAAATCTCTAGCGCTACCAACAGGTCAAAGTTACAATTTTCAAACGGGCATATCTAATGCCAGCTTTAACCTACAGACCCCATCCAGGGGTCATTTGATAGCTCTTCTTCTCATGCCCTACAACTTGGTCATAAGAAGTAGTTAGGCACATTATTGGACTCCGTAGAGAGTCTTCTATTATTGTTTGGTTCTTTTTAGCCATACTAGTTTCTGATTGGCCCAGAGCTTAAAAAACTATCTGTTGGTCATACAGAGTAGTATGACACATATTCGGATTTAAGTAAGGAGTGCTCTATCGTTGATTGGACTTTTAGCAATGCTTGTTTCTGATTGGTTCAGAGCTTAAACGGCTAACCATTTATTAGAGAGTACTTAGACATGTCTTTGGACTCGGCAGAAAGTGCTCTCACAGATTTGTGATATAGCCCTCAAAATCTTTATTCTAATCAATTTCACTGTGTCCTTACCTTGTTTCCACAGGTTATCTATTAGGCTAGTTAATATAGGCTCAGTTTTTCATATTATAAAGGAGAGAGGGTGAGCAGGAATAATTTGTTAGATTTATGTACTGTCAGACCTCAACACCTAATGCACTTGCAAAGACAATTATGTAAAACATGTGGAAAATACATCTTTGACCTCTTGCGCCTTACCTCTGGACTCTCTTCCTTCCTCCTCCTAAGGTCATCCAATCAGACTTTGCTGTCTGCTTGACCCCTAACAACGCTGCTTGCAGCTTTAATTATTATTATTATTATTATTATTATTATTATTATTATTGTAATCAATACCAGTACACTACAGTACTGTAATCAATACTGTATATTAGTAGAATACAATAATGTTAACAATTTTTTAGTGTTTAAAAATTACAATGCTTAATCAAAGATGCTTTATATCTGATGGTATATAATTAAAATATATTTAGAGATAAAAAAACAATACAGAAAACATTAATATACTATTATTACAGAATCTACTTTTAAAAATGTTTTTGTAGTACAATACAACAAAATGTATAAAAGACTCGCTAATGCAATATTTAATAATTTAAGTAATAGCATATTACTGAAAAGAACATGAATAGATAATCAACATAATTGTTCATTGTTTGAAAACGACAATGCTTAATCAAATACTTTTATCTGATGCAATACAATTACACTATTATTAAAGATAAGAGATACAGAGTTAAGACTACTATGATAGTAGAATATACAACATGCTTGTGGATGTTTTCCAAAAGTGTGAATTAAAAAAGTAAATTGTTCAGTGATTGGATTTGACAAGGCTTAAAACATGTTATCTCTGATCCAATATAAGTAAATAAATATAGTTAATTCTGCATTACAGAAAAGAACATGATTAGATAATGATACTAGAAGAAACTGTTATCAATTTAGTGGCTAAATCAAAATATGCTTAATCAAAGAGAATTTGCAATATTAGAATATTATAGATAGTAGTTGTACAATATAGAAAAAACAGTAGATAACTAAACTTTAAACTAATTGTAACTGTTACAAATTTAGTGTATTGAAATGACAATTCTTAATCTAAGAGACTTTAAACATGTAATGCAATATCATTATATTATTAGATATAATAGCACATTAAAGAAAACTTAATATATATCGATAATGGAGTAAAATCCCAAAATGTCCAAGGTTAATCCAAAAGTGTGTGCTAATACAGCATACTGTATATAGATACATTTACAAATGTTTTAGTGTTTCGATATGGCAATGCTTAAGCAAACACTTTGTCACTCAAGGACTATAATATACATATAGTATAATGTTTATAGATCTAAATAATCTAAAATATTATCTTATAATTTAAAAAGCATAGCATTGTATGCAGCGGACCATATTACATACGGTTACGGGATACATTGCTTTGAAAAATGATAGAAAGACATCTGTTGAGTAAGCTATTGAAGTCTTGAATAAATAAAGTGAATGTAGAGCGCCTAGTTGGAGCACCCCCTGTGGCCAAATGTGGATGCTATTGAAATTGAAATAATAAGAATATTCTATAAAAACACTGATAGATATTTTGGAAAAATAAAAGGTGTATTAAGTAAAAGGTTGAGTACTTTATAAGATAAGCCTAGTTAGAGCACCCTCTGTGGCTAAATGTTTTAAAATATTGAAGTTTAAATGTAAATAACATTATTTAAAAACAATCAACTATATTTTGTAAATATAAAAAACGTAGTATGTAGAAGGATATTTATCAGATTCAAATAGTTACCTAATGTCAAAGCTATCTATTTTTAAACAAATTATTATTTTTAAAAACACATTGAAAAATATTTTGGAAATATAAGAGGGTGTAGTATGTATAAGGGAGGGCACTTAAAAAAATAAGTCTAATTAGAGTTTAAAATTTGTCATATACAAAAGATATTGAAAATTATATGTAACAAATATTATTTAAAATGAAAGTAAATGTCTATTTTAAAATCTAAGATCCTCAGTTGTTTCGGGAGAAGCTCCTAAAAAGTCAGATACCACAGATCCCCACAGAATACTGTAGAAGCTATTGTATTTTAAATCATAACATAACAATAATACAATAACATAATAATATTAATAATACAATACACACAACTACATTCATATATATTAATTTGAATATTTTCACATTTTACCATTTGTAAATACATTTAAATTGTAGATGCCATAGTAGTAGAGGTCTTCCTACTAAATATTTCACCTTTTATTTGACGTTTTCAAGTCATTTGGATGCAGAGATAATTCGTTTTAAATGAATATTTCTGGCAAAAAAATATTAAACACGGGATCACTATTCTTTTTTAATTTAACAGTACATGTTTGTGCATTTTAGTATCTTTGTAGTATCTAGTATCATTGTAGTAGCTTTTCCATTCATATATACTGTATTACAAATATGTTTAAATTGTACCACTATTTTACGTCTTTCAATCACCAGGCCCGGGTTTATCTCGGCCCAGAAGAAATTCTAAAAGGGGAGGTTTCCGAAAGCTTGCTAAAGGTTTGCACATGTTTGGAGGTTCTTCGGCTCTTTAGAGATACCTATGAAGAATGCAGAACAAATCTTAACCAATATGAGAAGAATAGAAGATTGATGAAGCCATGGGACTTCTCTTCACCTGTGGTTTTTAAAAGGCTGGATTCCTTTATTATCAGAATTGAGACAATCAGGGTGAGTATATAGAACCGTCAACTATCATGCATGGCTGTAACGAAAACAATGAAGTCCAGAGTGTTTCTTGGTTTTAATTGGGCAAGTTTAAGTAAAAAATTTTTTTTGTGTAGGTTAAGGTTTTTTATCACCAATAAAAACATGTATTCCTTTTATTGCTTCCCTAATAAACATTGTTGTGTGTAATGAAAACATTAATTAAAAAAAACAATAATGAGAGCAGGCTACAGTTGAGTTCAATTTGCAGATTTATTCTTGCAGGATGTCCTGTTGACACCGGTGGACCTTCTGAAGCTGGAAAAGATTGAGCTAGGGGGAGTAAGAGGCCGACGCCTTGGACAACATATCCATCGGCTTCATCAGCATTTCCTCAACACCTTCAAGTTCTTCACAGAGAAACCATATGACTGCTTGGATATAAAAAATAAAGTAAAACAGGACTGTTGTTTATGTAACTGGTCATGTGGCATTTCATGTGCCCTTGACACCCCTTTCTTGAGAAAAGAACTGCAAACATGGCTCTAATCAATGCAGTTTTAAAGTTCACCCCATTATTTGTGTCTGGAATTGCCCTTATGGTTGATACCACCATTAATGCAATTTTGTTTTGCTTTGACACACATGAGCACATGCCCATTTGGGTTGCTGGCACTATGCTTTCTCCATTCCTTACCTCTTATTGAACATCACATTGTTTGGGAGCTGTAAAAGTTGTGTTTTCAGGAACATATGATTATTGGGGTACAACTCATCTATTTTATTCATATTGCTGATTTAATTTCTGTGCACAAAATATTGCTATTGCCAATAGTAGTAAAATATTTTTCAGGCCACCAGCTTTGCTAGCTCATGCTCATTTCTGATGTTGTGTCTGTCTACCATCCAGGAATTTGAAGATGATGTGAGAGAGTATAAGATGAAAATAGATGACATTGACCGCCGATTAGGAACAATCCTCTGTCAAGCCCTGGATGAAGCTTCAGGACTAGAACAGTCCTTCAAGGTCACAGAGACAGACAGACACACACTCACATAAAAAAAAAACACAATAACAGCGGCAGGTACAAATGGTGACACTGGCCTGACACTTGCAGGTCCTGGCCATGTTTGGCTGCCTGCTGGAGCGCCCCCTAGTAGCTGCAGATGCTCAGAACAGATATCACCAGCTTTTGGCAGAATTTGACAAGGAGCTGGACTGGTGCAAGATCCTCTACAACTGGCACATACAAACTGTGCAGAAGAAAGGTGAGACATAAAATAGCCTATCCCCATAGGTAAACATGCATATCTGCATGTTGCACAAATGCATGATAAGAATAGAATGGTGAATATTCTATTGTGTTGTGACAAGCTAATCAGGACAATAGTGATGTCAGCCACTATATGGACATATGTATTTTGACACCTACACATTACACATAACGTGCTATGCATAGCTAGCATAAAATAGAATTACTAGACCAGTAGACCACTAAGGCTGATTGCATTGTTTGCATTGTTATTGTCCATACATCCACTTTCAATGTCCTTAAATTTAACGTGTTTATTGTGTGTCACTCAAGTTCTTACTCTTTATTAGTAGGATAGCTACAGCTAGCCCACTTCACATTCTTCTAACTTAGTGTTTCTCAACGTGGGCGGTTGAGACGACGCCCCCAGTGGCGTTGAGACGACAAAGGGGGGGGCTGGAATCAATATTTATGAAAGGGGGGCGCTGAGCTTCTCTTGGTGGGCGTTTTTTTTTTTTTGCGAGTTTTCACCAAATATTCATAACAATACCAGATTAAACTAAATGCCTGCAACCAGGGTCGGATTGGCTAGGAGAATCGGGGATTTCCCAAACTGTTGGTCAATGTTACAAACGCTAGTAGCCCACAGGCCCACCGTGCAAAAAAAAAGAAAAGAAAAAATGCGGTTTAATCTGCAGTTATCGCTTTGAATACAATGTAACAATTTTACTGGACCGATCCAAAATCCAAAAGAGGGGGAGGGTCGCCGAATCCCTGTCAATACCTGAACAATGCACTTTACAGAGCGGTTTATAACAACAATATTACTACAGAAGTGCAGCCGAGGAATATTTAGCGCTTTAATATTTTTGTTTCTTCGCATGCGGCAGTATCCTATAGCGGGCAAGGCAGTAGCACTACCGAGCAGAGCACTGTTATTTTGTGCGCACAAAATAGGAATTTGTGCGCACAAAAAAGGATATTGTGCCCACAAAATAGAAATGTGTGCGCACAGTTTCTATATTTTGTGCGCAGAATATCATTTTGTGCACACAAAATAGGATATTGTGCGCACAAATTCCTATTTCATGCGCGCAAAATAGGATGATGTTAATTTCGCCACACAACTGGATTTCCCTGATAGTCACATTCTCTGTGCCCATATCAGTGCACATTAGCCGTGGGTAGCCCCCAATCATTCTTATGGCCTCTACAAAAAAGCTCCCGACAATCTTTAGATTGCTGTTGGTGTAGGATACCTTCAACCAAATGATCTTGCGGGAGAACCCGTCAATACAACCGTTGATGCACAATCCGTATGGTTTGAGCTTGTCATAAAAATCTACATGGCATATGAAATTAGCCCCTCTAGAATAATACAGCCTGCGAATGAGACTGTGTCTTTGGTGAGCCTGTGTGACAGGGTCAAGAACAGAGAAGTAGAAGGACGTCTTCTTTCCTGACGCATATGCCTCTCTTCAAACACTTTGTGTGCATAATGCGGTATCCATGAGAGCGTCCAGGGCCTTCCAATCGGTCCACGATTAACTGGATTGCTTTCCCAATGTTGCTATATCTACGCAGACCTTGGGATTTAAGAAATATTTTTAAATGTCTTAAGCTAATTATTATTCTATGCCATAAAAGTGCAGCTACTATTTCTTTATAGTGAATTCCTAAATTAAAATAAACCCTAATATGTTCATCCCTGTCCATGATCTTTTGAGTCAGTGTGCAAATGTTGTTGTGTGGGGTGGGAACCTAATTAAAAACTGGCACAATATCCTATTTTGTGCGCACAAATTAAAGAAACCATGCGCACAAATTCCTATTTCATGTGCATGAAATGACAGTGCTCTTTTTTTTTCTTTACACATGTGCTCTCCAGGGTTCCGTAGACTGGTGAACTTTACATTATTAATAAATCATTAAAAACAGCTTTAATAAGTTTATGAATAAAAGAAAATGTGAAATCAGGATATTTTGTCTAGAAACAATGTCAATCAAACTCCGTTCATAAAAGTCCAAAGTGCAAAAGTGGTATGGATAAGCCTACATATACATCATACTTTTGTGGCTTTTTTAAATATACTTTTTTGTCTTTTTGCAACACATCATAAAAAGGTTATCAATTGAATATCTTGGTTATGGAGTTATGACTGTGTACCTTCTCCAACCAATTCATATGTGTTTGTGTGAATAATAATCAATAATATTAAGGGACTACTTTTTTTTGGGGGGGGGGGCTGGCTAATGGATAGGGGGGCGCTGAACCAAAAA